>JAQIXA010003208.1:0-14764 GCA_034699045.1 Nanhermannia cf. coronata Gr-Ori-00579
CAGGGCTGGGGAGGTCACATGCTCTACTGCTGGCAGAGAGGGGAGCTTCAGTTGTAGTCAACGACTTGGGTGGGAGCAAAACCGGGGATGGTGGCGCCTCAAGCAAGGCAGCTGACCTCGTAGTCGACGAAATCAACAAAAAAGGTCAACTTTTAACTCAAGTTTAATCTTACACCCTATTTTGGTTGAATTTACTACTTTATTTTTGGTCAAACTTTACCTTTATATTATGAAATTAAACCAAAATTTTAGAAAATTTAGATAGTTTAAAAGATTAGTTTGATTTTGATTTTGATTATTTTGATTAAGATTTTTTTTTAATTTCTAATTATTTTCATACAGGACAGGGCTAGACCAAAAATATGAAGTAAATTCAAACAAAATAGGGATGAGATTAAATAGGGGTGAGCCATTTCTTACACTAGTTTGATATAAGGGGTTCAAAAGGAAATTTCAGTCAAAATTCACAAAGCAAAAAGCTTAGGATTATGTTAGACCCTTTAAAACGACAAAGGTCTCAAATTTGTCAAATTTGACGTTATAGAAAGATTTCCTTGTAAAAAAATTTATATTTTTTTTGTTGGTACCTATATAAAGGTGGTTCAGCATTGGCGAATTACAACTCTGTAACAGATGGAGAGCAGATCGTTAAAGCCGCCCTCGACAAATTCGGTCGGCTCGACATCATCATCAACAATGCGGGCATCATCAGGTTAGTTTCTTATTTTGGTTGAATTTAACCCTATAATTTTGCTATAACTTTACCCCTCAAAACTCAAATTTTTTGAAAATTCTAGCCATAACTTTACCTAAACTAAGCTCGAGTTAAAATTTTTGGGTTAATTTCGTACAGGGATAAAGTTAGAACAAAAATATAGGGGTAAATTCAATCAAAATAGAGATGAAATTAAACTTGAGTCTTTTTGTATAGGGACACAAGTATATCCAAGATGACACAGGCTGACTGGGACATCATCTACCAAGTCCATACTCTGGGGGCTTACAAGACGGTGAGGGCCGCCTGGGATACTTTCAAGGTCTACATTTTTAAAAATTTCATACATACCTTACCATTACTGAAATTTCAAATTATCATTACATTAATACCATTTCTATACTTTAGCATAGGAAAAAAGAAAAAACTAAATTTTGTTAAAAATTATTCTATTTTATTTTAGTCCCAAAAGTACGGACGTGTTGTCAACACTTCCTCCATTGTTGGACTTCTCGGGAATTTCGGGCAGTTGAATTACTCGGCCGCAAAATCCTCACTACTCGGCTTCACAAAGACGTTGGCCATCGAAGGGGCGAAATTCAACATCCACGCGAATGTCATTGCACCACTCGCAAGCTCAAGAATCACTGAGGGCATCCTTTCTCCAGGTCAGTATACCTATCTTACTTACAGGTCAAAATTTGAAAAAATTTGAAATTTTTGTTGAAGAGTTAATTAAATCCTTGTATTTTAGTACTTGAATACTTTGTAATTCAATAAGATTTTGATTATTTTTCTAGAATGGTTGGCCCAGATGAGACCTCAATTGATCTCGCCAGTTGTTGTCTGGATGGCTCACGAGGACTGCAAGGACAGCGGAATTATCGTTGAGTCCGCATGCGGGCTTGCTACCAGATGTAAGTATTACCATATATTATAGGGGTAGTTTAAGGATAGTTCAGAAACATTTTTCAAAGTTGGACAACATGTTTTTACATGAATTATGTATAGATGTGTTTTTAACATGAATTTTTAGTTTAATTTCATCCCTAATTTTGGTTAAAACCCATATCTATTTGATCTAATTTTAAGCCTGCAATGACTAAACCGCAAAAAAAATTTAGTTCAATTTAGGTTAGGATTTTTTTAAATGGATTAATTTCAAAAAGGGTAAAAATTAGATCAAAAATTATAGGGGTAAATTCAACCAAACTTGAAAATGTTTACGAATTATCGCTAATCTACTCTTTATACTCTTATTAATATGAATTAAATAAGCGGCTAATTACTGATTATAATTATTTATATTTAAATAATAGACGAGTGGTTCCGTACCAAAGGGACAATTCTAAGGTCAAAGATCACAGATGATGTGACCCTGGAGAACGTTCGAGACAAATGGCGGGAAATTATCGATTTGAAAAGTGCAGAACTACCGCCAAAAGACTGGCTGAAAGCGAGCGAGACCTTCAGCCTCGCTCTGGACAAAATGAAGGCAGGGGTCAATGAAGACAAATTGACCAAAAAAAGTTTGGCAGGATTTAGCCCACCTAATGAGAAGTACACCTACTCCAAAAACGACACCATAAGATATGCACTTTCAGGTTAGTTTTGAATTTGGCGCAAAAAATAAGCCTTTAATTCTCAATACAAATGATTGTGCGAGCGAAGCGAGCACTTACTAGTCAACTTTGCTTCCAATTTGTCCGTCTGTTTGTCTGTTTGTTTTGTGAGCAGGATAACTCGAAACCTACTCTACCGATTTTAACCAAATTTGGTATGAAGGATCCTTATAGGTTCTAGTTGTGTCATTTTGATAAAAATTTCAGATTTCCCTACACCTTGGGGTACAAATGACCCTTTAAGTCCCTTGGCTACTACAACCCTTTAAGGTTATCCATGTTAATCAAACGAAAAAAATCAAATATGAGATTCAAGTGGCTTAGGAGTAAACGTTAACAGAATTTCAAATTTGACCTCCGTTTGACACTAAATTTGACATTTGACCCCAAAAAATCCTATAACTTTAGATTTTATCAAGGCTTTGCTCTCACAATTAATAATCAACTGTTTATGAAGAGTTAATTAAATCCTAGTTAAAAAGCAGTTTTTAATTTAAGTGGGAATGTCCGTTGCGGAGAAAGGGAGTTTAAATTACCTGTATGAAAATGGACGGAATTTCAAAGTGGTGCCGACTTTCCCGCTCTGCGGCTCTTGTGTCGTGGCCTGGAACAACCTTCACAAACCTTCACTTGGAATTAATTTCGAGAAATTGATTCACGTTAGTGACCTTTGACCTATATCGCAGTATTTAGAACCTAATTAGATTTTTAAAAGAAACTTTTTTTCCTCATTTTAAAGGGGGAGCAGTATTTAGAAGTCTACCGGCCAATACCACCATCTGCCACCATCACCCACAAAATCAAAGTTATTGAGGTTCTTGATAAAGCACCTGGTAGGTGACCACTAAATGTCATTAATTAGAATCACAATTAATTAATTTTTTATTTAGGTGTCCACTATATTACACAAGGTAATTATTAATAACTTAATTATAATTTCGACCCTATTTAAGATGAATTTATCAATATATTTTTGGTCTAACTTGTCCACTGTATGAAATTAGCCTAAATATTTTACTTTAGTTTAATTTAAGTTAGGTTGTATAAGACAAAAAGGTAAACTCGACCGGGAATCGAACCCGCGCTCTCAAGATCAAAGCCACTTGTGAAGCCAACGTGCTAAACCACTCTGCTACAGAGCGCTACTTGCCCAATTTCTAAAGAAAGATATCAATGTATCACTCACAAAAATTATACCAACAATATAGGGGTGAATTCAACCAAAATATAGGGGTCAAATTAAACACAAGTCATTAATTACTCTATAGTTGTTGGTGAGGATGAAAATGGTCCACTCTGGTCGACTGAATTTCAATTTATCGAAGTTGGTGGCGGTGGGTTTGGCGGGAATTCTAAATCTAAGGTAATTAAACTCAGTTTTTTTAGATTTAAACTAATAAGGTCATTTGCATAATCCAAAGGTCAAACTGACTCAACTAGCAAAGCCCCCTAGCAGGTAATGTTCATTTTATTTGTATTTAAATATAACGGTTTTAAATATGACATTTTTGTAAAGGTCACCAGATGCGACCCTCGAGTATAAAACGAGTGTCGACCAGGCAGCCCTCTACCGACTCAATGGTGACTTAAACCCTCTACACATTGACCCAAGGTATATTATATAGGATACATAAAGCTCAATCAATTAGTGTATATTAAAGCCTCTGTTTTAATCTCATCCCTATTTTGGTTGAATTTACACCTATATGGTCTAATTTTACCCATGTTAAATCCTAATACTTATAACCTGAACTATTACTAAAAAAAATTGAATTAATTTCATATAGGGGTAAAGTTAGATCTTATATGTATATGTATAGGGGTAAATTCAACCAAAATAAGGGTAAAAATTAAACTTTTTTTTCCAAGTTATGCGAAAAAGGGTGGATTTGAGAAATGTATACTCCATGGACTTTGCACTACCGGGATTTCCATTCGACTTATCATTCAAAAATACATCAGAAATGATCCAGGGTGCTTCAAGGCAGTTAAGGTTAGACATTTTTAATGATATTTAATTTTAGTTTAAGTTCAATTTTACCCCCATTTTGGTTGTATTTACCCCCTAAATATTTGGTCTAACTTTACCACTTGTAAACTTGTATGTAATCCCAAAAATACTCAAAAAAATCTTGAAAATATCTAACAAAATTATGAAAAATCTAAAAAAAAAAAATTTAAACTTTTCAAACATGTAAAAAGGACTTGAGATTAATTTCACTTCCATTTTGGTTGAATTAACCCCCTATATTTTAGTCTAAATTTGTCCCTAAATTAATTAACCCCAAAATTTCTCAAAAATCTACAAAATCGTAAAAAATCTCAAAATTTTTGAACTTTTAAAAGTAAAAGGACATTAATTTCACTCCTATTTTGGTTGATACCCCCTTGATTGGAATTTTTTTCATTTTGTTTAGGTTAGGGTTTAAAAAATGGTTAATTTCATAGATGGGTAAAGAAGTTAGAGAGTAAATATTGTTTTAAATTCAACCAAAATAGGGGTGAAATTAAACCTCAAATTTTTAAAAATGTCATAAATTATAAATTTGTAAATATTTTGTAAATTCAACCAAAATAAGGGTCAAATTAATCCCCAAATCTTTCAAAAATTTGGTAAATATTGTCGTAAATTCAACCAAAATATGCGTGTAATTAAACTCAAAATCTTTCAAAAATGTCATAGCTTAGTAATTGTTGTAAATTCAACCAAAATAAGTGTCAAATTAAACTCAAATCTTTCCAAAATGTTAAAATTTGCTAAATATTTTGTAAATTCAACCAAAATAGGGGTGAAATTAAACCTCAAATCTTTCAAAAATCTTATAAAATCAACCTATTTTTTGGTATCACACAGGTGAGGATGTCAAAGCCGATTTATCCTGGAGAGACGCTGATCGTCCAAACTTGGAAAGAAAAAAAGAGAATTCATTTTGAGGCAACCTCCAAAGAATCTGGCCTCAAAGTTCTATCCAGTTAAGTCTTAAATTAAAAAAAAATTATAAAACTTCTCTATAAAGCACCAAAAATGCTTTTTTTCTCTCAAAATCTTAAACTAGTGCTTTATAGAGAAGTTTCATTGCACTAAACTAACTTTTTGCTCTTTTTTTCAGATTCTTACATGGATATAAAATGAATTTTTTCTGGGATAATTGGCATATAATCTAGATTTTTCTATCTTAATTTCGAATAAGATAATTATATAGGATACTTTATAACGATCTTTTATATTGTAGTACGATACTTATAATGTTATAGAATAAAATTGTGCATTTTTATCAATTAAATGGCTAATTAGCAAGTCTCTAGATTATGATTAGTGCTATTTACCAGACCTATTTATTGATATATTAATTTGAGATCCAAAAAATCAATTTATTTACTATTAAACATAACATAATATTATACAGTTTTTTTTATATTAAAATAGTACATACGATTAGCATAAATTTTATTTCCTTAAAATTAAACTAAAAGTTATCCTTAATATCTATATGTATAGGGTATAAATCAATCGATTAATTAAGCCTATATAAGTAACTTGTACCTAAATTCGATTTAAAGTAGACCTATATATATATAATGGACGGATTATATAAAAATCTTGTTTACATGATAAACTAAATACCGAAATATATTTAATATGTAATGTATAAGTAGTACTTTATAAATAACTTGAATTAAAGGTCAAGTTTAAGTTTAAATATTTTTTATAAATCTCGAAAATCAAGGCTATAAACACAATCTACTAACTATACGATATATACATATTATTTATGGTTAAATGTCCTTGACTATATTTATACATAAAGTACCCTACATATTTACATTTAGGTTTATTATTTTTTATAAAAATTGCAAAGTTATCAAAAAAATGCTCAAACTCATAACATTGATACATACAGGGTGTTCCAGAATTAGATAGCTAAGATATTTAGGCTTTAATATAGTATTATAATGGTAGACCTGATCGGATTTTTGTACAAGTAAGATAATCAAATCGATAGGAAATTTAATGGAGATTCCGAATATGAAAAACTTTTTATGATAAGATGAACAGGTCAAAGGTTATTGGCCAATGAACTACTTTACATGGGAGAAAATTTGAAAAAAATTGAAATTGGTCAAAATAGCTCCAAATTATTTTGGATAAGAAATTTACGATTTCCCGTCGATTTGATATCTTAAACTTGATTAAAAATCCGATCTGATTTATACTATATTAAGACCTAAATATTTTTACCCTCTTATTCTGGAACACCCTGTACCCTGATCATTAGTCGTAGAATACATAAAAATATACATAAATTATTGCTTACTTAATTGCACAAAAATAAGAATCAATTTACAAAATAAATAAAAACTATACTACCTACTACCTATATTATACAGATTATGAAATGACTAAATTTTATATTTTTTTGTAAAATATTGCATTTAAAATGGCGGTGGTCAAAATTTGTAAATTTTCTTTGCAAAAATGTAAAATTTCAAGTCTTATTGATTTTTAGAAATTTTGATTTCTGGACTTAAACTAATCTCCTTTTCAAGAGGTGACGAGATGGGGATTTCTGAGGTCATTTCTGGAGAA
This sequence comes from Nanhermannia cf. coronata Gr-Ori-00579, assembly GCA_034699045.1. Taxonomy (NCBI): domain Eukaryota; kingdom Metazoa; phylum Arthropoda; class Arachnida; order Sarcoptiformes; family Nanhermanniidae; genus Nanhermannia; species Nanhermannia cf. coronata Gr-Ori-00579. The sequence goes on from JAQIXA010003208.1 coordinate 6,926, forward strand.
ATTTCGTCAACTTTTGGAACCAAAGTTGACGATGATTGTTCAATTTCTTCAGTCATTTCAAATTTTGGGGTCAGTGTTGAAGTTATGAAAATTTCTTGATCCATTTCGATAGGATTTTCGTCAATTTTTGGACCCAAAGTTGATGAAATGAGAATTTTTTCCAGAATTTTTGTTGGATTTTTGTAAATTTTAGGACTCAAAGTTGAAGGTACGAAGATTTCTGAACCCAAATCAGTTGAAGATTTTTCTACTTTTGGGGTCAAAGTTGAAGTTATGAAGATTTCTTGGTCCATTTCAGTCGGATTTTCTTCAATTTTCGAACCTAAAGTTGAAGAAATGAGGATTTTTTCCAGAATTTTTGTTGGATTTTTGTCAATTTTTGGACTCAAAGTTGATGATATGAGGATTTCTGTATCCAAATCAGTTGAAGTTTCGTCTACTTTTGGGGTCAAAGTTGTGACTGTTTTTAGAGTCGTTTCCTCAGTATGGTCATTTTGGATATTTTGGTCAAATTTTGACGAATTTTTGATGATTTTCTGCTCAATTTCTGACATTTTGATGGTCGTTTCTTCAACTTTTTCAATTTTTATTTCTTTTTCGAGTTCTTGCATTTTTTCTGTAATTTCGTCAACATTCGACACATTTTGATCAAATTTATGACCTGGTCCAAGTGTCGAAGAATTTTGTCGATTTTGGTCAACTTTTGTCGAATTATTCAAGTCAATTTGTCCAGCTGGAAATGCAGATTTGATTGTAGTTGTTAGGTCAAATTCTGGACCCAACATGTCAGTTTGGTCCTCAAGTGGTTCCCTCATCGTCACAGTTGACGAGGGCATTTCTATTTCCTCAGTAGTCGTCACATATGGTCTAGGACTCGTCCTTTTTTGTCCTAAAATTACAAAAAAAATTAGAAATTTTTCAAAATGCTAAATTAGAAATTTACACGATCGCCATTGCCATTATAGTCAAATTGTCAATTGTGTCCTTGCAAAAAATTGGGGTGAGATTTCATACTCAAACCTCGGAAATTTACAAAAACCAAAATAATCAAATTTAGGTTAGGTTAGGTTTTTCTCAGAAAAATGGATTGCTATAATTACTATCAAAATCTTGTCAAAATTACACTAATACCATCGTTAATATCTAAACCTAATACTTTGACCTTTGACCTTTGACCTTTGGGTCAACGACCTAGGTCATCTTATAATACTCATTAAGATCTTTTTAATAATGAGATACTTTAATCTCAACGTGTCATAAAAGCAGAGATATAAAGTTTTTTTTAAAATTCAGGATGTCAATGTTCAATTACCGGTAAATTAAAGGTCATTAAACTTTGACCCCTGTAATTTTTGACCCCATGAATTCCTAAACTTGAATATTTATATTTGGCCTAAATAGGCCTAAATTAAGGCCTAAAACAATTCGAATGATTATCTTGGTTTTTAAAATTTTCGAGGTTTGAGTATGAAATATTTTCCAAAAATTGATAATTTTTTTTATACATTTAGGGTCAAATTTCTTACCAGTATTTCGTTTATTTCCATTATTCTGAGGTCGGTTTTTTCGCCTTCGGTCCAAATTTTCTTTAAGTCTGGAGAGTAGGAAATCCTGATCAAGGCCTAAGGGTGGGGTCGTCGATAAAGTCGTGTAAAATGGGGTCGGTTGAGGTCGATTTGGTGCTCGAAAAATGGACTTTTTTACTTGATATTTGGGTTCAAGGTCACTCTGGTCAAAGTTCAAAGGGTCAAGTGCCCAGTTGAGCTCAGAGCTCGATAGTTTATAACACGTGTTCAGCCCCAAAAAGGCAAAAATTGCCACAAATTTTAGTAAAAAATTCATTTTTTCAAAATTTTCAAATTCAAGATTTTGATCCCAATTACACTTTTCAAAATTTTCACAAATTTTTGTAAATTGATTTGATCAAGTCCTTTGACCTAAAACTAGAAAAAAATTACAAAAATTACAAAATTTTTATAAGAAAGATCCTTTCACCTTTCTAATTGTTATATAACCTTATCAAGTTTAAAAACCAATTCGTATAAAACTAGTTATTAACTCTCAAAATATTGAAATTCATAAAAATTTGCGAAATTTGTCAAAATTGGCTTTAAAATAGTCGCAAAATCTGATCAAAATTACGTCCAAAATTTTAGAAATTTGGCCATATTTACTAAAATACTTGAATTTTACATCGAATAAGTTCAAAATTTTGAAATATTTTATAATTCTACTCTTGTTTCATCAAATTTTTCAAAATATTTCGATATAAATTTATAAAATTTTGCAATTTGCATAAACATTTTGATAATTTAGATAAGATACTTTAGCTTTTTTTGTCAAAAATTATCAAAAATTGAAATAATCTAAGGTACTTTACCTTTCATTTAACCATAATTTGTAGTTATTTGACGAATATTGATTCCAAAATCTTATTTTTCAGAACTGAAACTTCACATACTATCCAGTATTATTTTAGAGACTTGATCGTGCTCATCCTTCGAACTCAAATAAGGTTTAAAACTTGGATTTTAAGGTGTAAAAAAAGTGCTTAAAATGTACAAATTTTTAGGTTTAAAAGTGATCGATTTTCAAATGAGTCATATTATACTGTATATAGGTACTAATAGTCAAGTGTAATTATTTTGTGGGTAAAGAACAGGTACTTTTTGAACAAAAAATGGTCGAAAAAAAGGTTCAAATTTGTAATACCACTGTAGTATTATAGTATAGAGATAGGGATTTGTTTGGGTTTAAAAAATTATAATTTGAAAAAAAAAATTTTGTTTTGGGTTCTCAGCTGCAGGTCTGTCTGTCCCTCAAATAATACTACAGATACTACAGATACTCTTACAGGATACTCTACTACAAAACTAGCATAGTAAATTATTATTATATTTTTATATGGGAGTTTAACATGGGTATGGGTCTGTATAAATTCCCATATAGTATTTTAAGGTAGTTTAGGTTAGGGTATCTACAGTATTAGGTATAGGTATGATAGTGCGGGAAAGGATTATTTTTATTTGTTTGGGTTTTGTCTCCAACTTATAAAACTACTCCCAGATTAACTTTTCCAAAACGTAAGACTTTACTACTTTTAAAAGACAAATATACCTATAGGATTATCATAGTCGAACACAAGCAAAGGTTCAAAAATTTACAAAAATTTGCAAAAAAAGTTTCAAATTTTATATTTTCAATAGAAAAATTTAGATAAATATGTGATAGTTTGAGGTTAGTGTAGAGTTTGAACATGTTTTAGAAATTTGAGCAATCTGTTTTCTGCAAGTCCAGTTGTTATTTGGGCATAATTTACTCCAAAATATATGGTCTAACTTTACCCCTGTATGAAATTAACCCAATATATTTTAAGTTAGTATAGACGTTAGGTTAGGATTTAAAAAAATTCTAACCTAAAGAAATTTTTCTGGAATTTTTCTAGAAACTTGGATTTCAAAATTGAAATTTAACAAGATTGACAAGATTGAATGATTTAGATTTTTGAAATTCTGTTTGAAACGTTAAAAAAATTTTCAGATTTTGAAAAAATTTCGTACATTTAAAGGATCAGTTTATGATTTCATGACCCAAAAGTATAATATTAAAATCGAAGATATTTTATATGTACTAAGATATAGGGGTAAATTCAACCAAAATACGGGTATGATTAATTCTGAGATTACTTCAAAAAACCTCAATTTAAAAAAAAATTGAAAAATTTTCTATATTAGATAGTGTGTTTGCTTGAGTGTTTTTGGTCCTAGTTTCAAATTAATATAGGTAGGATTGGTGTATTAGGATTTTTGTACAGTTTGCTCTTTTTTTTGAGTGTCTACTTTTGTGGGATAATAATTTATTTTATGACGACGACAAAAATTATAAAATCTAAAAGGATCCACAACCAACTACTAAACTACTAAACTTGATGGCTTTAATTTTATATTTAAAACCATTACATTATATACCATTATAGTATATTAGACTAGTACCCTATAGGGTACTAATATACTAGTATACTAGTATAGTAAAGTCAAGATTAGATTTAAAATTTAAAGAGAACTCTGCGATTTTTAACTCAGTTTTAAGACTTGAGAGTTTTAAAACTATCAACTCCAATCGACTGAAACCAATAAAAATAAACCACCTAAAATACACAAGTCAATTTCAAAAATTCAAAATTTTTATATCAAATCAAAGTTCAAATTTCAAGATCAAAATACAATACAGAATTTACCCCAAAAAATGACTTACTGATACATATTTAATTTTACTCCTATTTTAGGTTGAATTTATCACTATTAATATTTAGGTCCAATTTTATTTCCGATGCATGAAATTAACTTAAAATATTTTAAATTTAGTTTAGTTTTAAATATTTTGGATTAATTTCATAAAAAACCCAAAATATAGGACTAGATTCAACCAAAATTGAGTAAAAAATACCAGAAATAAATGAGATTTTGATTTTGATTTTGAATTTGATTTTTTTCTTACTTGATATTTTGGATTTGGTTGTTGAAAGCTTGTAAAAATTTTCTGGATTTAAAATCAAAAGTCACTCTGGGCTAATCTATTTGTCTGTCTGTCCTTTTAAATTTTAAATTTCAAAATTTACTATAAGGTAGGGTACTAATTCCTATACTACTAACACTATCAGTATTGATAGTGTTACCTTTAAGATCGTAAAATTGTAATTTTCCAATATGTTTATGTAAAGTCATAAAACTGACGATTTTTGATGACACATTTTCTGTTTTCTATTTTGACTCAATTTTATGTTTTATTTCAATTTCAATTTATTACCCCCATATAGATACATCCATAATATAATACAGATACATATACAGGATCTTTAAAAAATCAGGCTTCAAAATAAGAAATCTTATTACCTTTATTTAGATAAATATCAAAATATAAATAAGAATATCTTAAAAATGACATAAGTTTAATTTCACCCACATTTTGGTTGAATTTACCTCTTTATTATCCCGCACCCATTGAAAATGGGGAAAGAGGGCCGGCTATAGCGTTTGTCATGTCCGTCCGTCCGTCCGTCTGTCTGTCTGTCTGTCCGTTCGCGCGTTTGCGGCCGAACCGCGAATAGGATCTACACCAAAATTGGCACACATAGCGAGCGGGAAAATCCCGAATTTTGATGAGACTTTGGAGTTCCTACCTCACCTGGAAGGCGGGAATATTTGAAAAAAATCACTAAAAAATTGGATTTTTGTTGTATTTTTGGATGATCCCTTTATATTCATATATGGTAAATATATATTCAGGTAGAGCTCGAAGAGCTCTATCGAATGATATATAACATCATCTATTATAATTAGCGGGAAGTTTGAAAATATTAACAAAAAATTTAAATATTTTGATTTTTTTAAATTTTGATAAAATTTTGGAAAAACCCTTAATGTTTATATGTAGGTACTATACATATTATATTTTGATAGAGCTAGTAAAATAAAATAGTAAATTGTAAAATAAGTATAATAAGTAGATACTTACATATATGAAAGACCCTGTATAATATCTAATATATGTATGTATTAGTCATGAAACTATAAGTGTAATTATTTTCGAGCCAAGGTGTGAATATAAATTTACAATTATTATTCTTCAACCCAATATACTACAGACTCATAATAATTGGAAATTCTCATTAATTTTAAATTTAAATTTAAATAAATGAGATCATACTTTCCATATACTTTACCTGAGTTAAATTAAACTGACTTGGACAATTTTAGTCACATTTTGCCCCACTTTTATATAAATTTCAAACTGGGTTTCAAATGACCTTGAATAATTGGAAATAAATTGACATCTAATGATACTTGATATTTAAAATTGGGGATGATTTTGACACAATTTTGAAATTTGACTTTGAATTTTGGAGACAAAAATTGAAATTAGGCTCAAAAACCTTCGACTAATTACACTTTTGTCACAAAATTTACAAAATAAACCAGCTTGTAAGCTCGACATTTCGTAATTTTGAAAATTTAGATCTTTTTGGGTTTCAAATTTTGAAAATTTGGAACTTTTTAAGTTACCAAATTTGAAAATTTTGACCATTTTTAGGTTTCAAATTTTGAAGATTTGGATTTTTTTAAAGATTTCTCTCAATTTTCAAAATTTGATTTCGAACTATCCCTAATCTACACCTCTGAAAATACTCATAAAAGCATGTTATATATTAAATAAACAGGACTGTTATTCATAAAAAAATACAAAATTTCGCGGGCTAATTTAAAGTTAATTACTTCACGTACAATTTGGATTACACAGTTGGTGATTTTTTTTTTCTGTCGCAAGTTTTAGATCTTTTGATGATTTGGAAATTTGGAAATGTCATCTCGAACCGATAGATTAATTGAGCTTCAATTGAGAGAAATCCATGGACTTGAAAAAATTGAATTTCCGATGAAAAGTCTAAAAAAATTTTTTAATTTTAATAAACTATCATTTACAGACTATTATTTAGAGTATAACCTCTCTATAACGTATCTCAAAAATACATTGCTAGGTCACTATAGGCAGGGTTATGGATCATTAAGGTTATATCAGTATATTTAAACAGAATTAAATGGACTTTTGTTTAATTTCACCCCTATTTTAGTTGAATTTACCCATATATAGTTGCTCTAACTTTACCCCTGTAGGAAATTAAAACAAATATTTATTAAATTCTAACCTAATCCAATCTAACATGGACTAAAATAATAGATTTTTGAGATAATTTCCCAAACGGGCTAAATTGGATCAATAAACAGAAGGTAAATTCAATTAAAATAGAGGTGAAATTAAACTCAACTCCTTTTACATGTTTGAAAAGTTCAAAAGTTTTGAGATTTTTTATGGTTTTGGAAGATTCTTCCAAGATTTTTGGGTTATTTACGTGCTGGGGTGAAGTTAGACCATAAATATAGGGGTAAATTTAACCAAAAAAGGGGTTAAATTAAACTCAAGTCTTTTTCAATAGTTCGTTATACAGTAGAGGAAAGCTCTTTTAGTATACATGTATTTAGTTAGAGGGGATCGTTATAGAGAGATTCAACTGTATGAAGAGTTGGTGATTTTGAAAATTTATTTTTATGGTCTGATAAACTGACATTGAAAAAGTGACAAAAGATTTATTTCATCGAAAATAAACTCTCAAAATTATTTCCAAGAATCGAATCATCAGCACTCTTATTTATAGTTAAATAGCTAGCACATTCAGTTCTGAAATCCTAGATTTAGAACTATACACTGTAGTAACATAATAAACGAAAACTAGGTTTTCAAATTGGCAAAATTGAGCAAAGTTATACACTTAAGATTAGTTTTTTATCCAAATTCCTAAAAAAAATTATATTTTTTATACTACAAGCTTAAAATACGATGAAATATAATGCAGTGGAACTTCCATATAAAGTAGAATATTAATATGTATTAGGTACTTTATATTTATAACGATATGTTGAGTATAAATTTAGGTAATTATAATTAGTTCTACTGGCCCATAATCAAAGTAATTGGAAACTTGATCGAATTTTGAAATTTTTTTTTTTAACTTGCTTATAAATATATACCCTGTATATGGGTAGGTATGTATGGTTTTTTTGGATGTAAAAATTCTAATAATGTAAATCTCTACGCATAATTTATTCCATTGTTGATCGAATGATCCAATTTTTGTGATTTTTTTAGATCCATTTTTTTATAGTCCAACCCTTTCAAAACCAAAACCTAATTAAAGGTCTATTTTTGCTATTTTTCCCTACTGAGCCAGCATGGCGATGAGTAGGGTATGTAATCGGGTCTATCTATGTATCTTTGTATGTATGT
>JAQIXA010003209.1:0-14763 GCA_034699045.1 Nanhermannia cf. coronata Gr-Ori-00579
GCACACAGTGAGCTATTTAAGTACAGGGAACATTTTTGGTTCGATCTCTGCTTAAGAGGGTGCTTGAGAATCCCTGTTGTAAAGTAGTCAAATTGATGAAAACAAGGATTTCAAAATTTGAAATTCAAATTGAAAATTGGAATAAGAATATCAGTTAAGTTAATTAGGTAAACAGAATAACATCATGAATTTACTTAAAAATTAAGTTTTTATTGCTTTTTAACCTTTCTACTATTGTTTGATTGAATATTTTGCGAATTTTTCGATTTACAACAACATTTATAAAGCATCCATATAGAAAATAATAGAGGTGTTAGTAGTAATAAAAGTACAAATCCCCAGACATCCAGTAATCTCCTTTGGTACCAGGTTTGTGTAATACCCAAGGGGGTCAAATATTCCCGAGATTCTTTAGTTCTTAACACAAACTCCACCCACCATATTGCCTTTAAAATTTACAAAAAAAGTTAAAATTCGATTTACATAATTCCTAAAGTAGGGTCTTACAGTGTCCAATGGTTTATTTTCTCTCTCTTTAAAGAGTTTTGAGACCACTTTGATTGTATCAGAATACCTAAAATCCGAAAAAGTTAAAAATTGATAAAAATTGGATTATTTTGAGTACTTTTTATCATAAAGAATTCCAGAAATAGCATTTTCCAGGATTTTTTGTGTAACGGTTGTTATTTCAACTGATATTCCATATCCGACTCGATCCACTTTCAAGGCATTATAGTCTTGTTCACCTATAAATTAGATACCTCATATATCAAGCTCAAATCAAACTTTTATAAACTTTTAAAGCTTAGTATTAGATTTATTATTAGATTAGGTAGACAACTTTACCAAAAATTGGAAAGACTATGAGAGGAATTGCATTTACGACCGCTTCCTCAATTGACATTAAACCTATAGGTATGCAAGATTTTATAATAAAAAATTCAAAATAATTTACTTAATTTTGTGTCCTTATATAATTTTACCTCCATGAGTTATAAATCCTTTGACCTTTTTATGAGCTATTCAACAGGGGACAAAAGCTTTTAGAAATTAGACAAAAATTTTGAGATTGATTAATCTACCTAAAATATCCTGTTGTGGCATCCAGTCTCCCAAGAATACATTTTTTGGCATATTTTTGGGTCTTGGCCCTTCCCATTTCCAAACAAATCCAACTTGATCGAATTTTCTTAGAGCATTGAAAAATTCATTCTGCATTTCAGTGGATAATTTTGAGACTTTGGCTGGAAAATATAACATACTTTGGTTATGTATAATCTAATCTTATGTAAAATCAGTCATCCTTGCTTAGTCTGTAATATTCTTTTCTCACTCATTTTGAAACTCACCTGCAGATCCAAAACTGATGTAAACGAATCCTTCTTTATATCCCTGGATAAAATTCTCCATTTCTTTGGGTAATGGATTGAATTTATCTTGGATATGAAGGCCAGCAATTGGTATCATCTAAATTAAGAATGAGCCAGTTTGCATTTAATCAAACTCTTAAAAACAAGCTTATTTCAGCTTTATTTATTTAATTAAATAAAAAGACATAAACTATCATATTATTTTAGTTTACATTAGCAGGAAGTGGTCTTGCATAATCAATGGAGTAATGTGCGTTGACAAGAATGAGACTGGCCGTTTTTTCAAATTCTGCAAGTGATGGGATGTCAGGGATTTCTTTCCTCATGATCCCTTCAAGCTTCGGAAACCTATAAGAAAAAGTTAATAAAAAATTGCAAAATACCTTTTTAATTAATTTTAATTGTAAGTCTGTTAAATTCGCCAATTAGGTAGAAAAAATTCTTAGAAGTAATGAGGACTCTTTTTAAAAAGTAAAGTGTTTTTTGAATTGTTTCAAAAATTCTGATCAAATTGTTTTAATATTGAATTCGTTGCTAGCTACCTGGACCTGGAGTTTATTCAAAAAATTTTTGTAAAAGATTGCTATAAAACTTACATCCATAAAGTCCTAGCCCAGTACCAACCCAGTGCCCTAACAGTATTCTCGACCCTATGCAAAAAGGTCATAGGTAAAGGGAAAGCTTGCTGTTGATCTGGGATCCAGGAATTCTCTAGGTTAAACCCAAATACATCATTTTGCCACATAAAAGGTGCAGTTGTATCAAATATTATATGCTGAGCTTTGAATTTGTAAGCTAATAAATAAGAAATCAAATCAAAATTTGTTTTAATTTTTAAAATTTTTTGGTTAATATTAGTACCTAGGCCAAGGCCACAATCATTTAGTAAAGAGTCAACTACCACGAGATCAAATTTTTTCGAATTCATCCAATCGATCGATTCTTGACTTTGAAAAAGAACTTCACAGACTTGAATCCCCATTACTGGCAACATATACCAGACACTTCTATGATCACCTGTAAATCTCAGACCTACCTATAATTAAAATCAAATAAAGAATGTAGGTATATAAAAATAAAAACCATTTAGATAATAAAATAAGCATCTTACAAGATCTGAATCTTGCCCAGCAAATTCATCCATAAAATTCGAAAGCTCTTTCGGAACAAACTCGGTCACATTTGGATTCGGCTTTTTTGGATAAAATGGCGAGAAAAAAGTGACCGAATGACCCAGGGCTAGAAAATTGATTAAAAGTTAGCCATGGACAATATATTATTATATAAACTTAAAATTGATTTAGAAAACCTGCTAATTTCTCGACCAGGGGCCAAACGACAATCCTATGTGAATAAGAAGAAACACCAAAAAAGAACAAAATATTGGCTCCATTTGAAACCTGTAAAGATCCGAATGCAAATGCCAAAACTAACAAATATCGAATTTGGTACATTTTGAAAACTATTTTGGACGATTTCTTCCAGTGTTCTGGAAAATAATATGTATACTTAAATACTAGCTATTTTGAATTTAAAGTATAAAATGTATTAGTTCAAATGAATTAAAACACTTGGTAAATTATCAGCTCATTTAAACCAACACTTTGTTGTTAAGTTTCAATTATCTCTAATACATACAAACTTACCATTAGATAATATTTTGTAAATTTTTACCCAGCTGTAGGGTACTATCCAGTATCTTTATCTTACAGATATTTATTACATAGCATGCATAGTATAAGTTAGTATAGCATAGTTCGAAAGCTCTTTAAATAAAAAAAGGTTCTTTATCGAAATTAATTACCTAATGTCCTCAGTATAGTATAAATACTCAAGTACGCGTATAGATACTACATATTAAGCATTGTGAGAGCCAAGTATCTCTACTAATATAAGATAATATGTTAGTCATACACCTTAGGTACATTACCAATGGATTTAATTGTTCATAATATATAGTATATACATGACAGATAACTAACTCTAGTACTTATCTTTAGATAGGGGGTAAAATTGGCTTTCAAATCAAAGTAGGTAGATATAAAACATACCTTTATTAGGAGTACCTAAGTATGTATTTAATTTCTTTTAAATTTTTATTTCTTTAATTACAACTTAGCATTAATTATACAACATAGTATAGTAGGTACCTTTATTATATAATTTAATAGTTATAAATTGTAGGCGAAATTGAATCATGCATGAGATGTTGAGTTTTCGAGTCAAGAAATAACCTTGATTTTTTCCAAAAAACCTTTTAATTATAACCCCTATCTGTATAATATTAGGTATATGTTATGCATAGTATGTACATACTACAAATTTTTGGATTACAAAATTACAAGAAAATTTTATAGGGAAGTGTATATTTATGGTATTGAACCTAGTATTTTCTAGAATAAATCAAACACTTTTTAATTTTAATTGCGAGTAATACCTACTACCTACATTTAGTAATATAAGACCTCTGCTAGTTTTCTCATGATTACGAGTAGTTATGATTAGTGAATCATTTCCAATTAATAAAATATTTTACATTATTAAACTATCATTATGTTTTGTAGTTCTATTTCTATTTTCTATCTACTTAAACATGAAATGAAATTTAAAACTCAATGGATTGAGTTTTATGATTTTTTTCGATTTTTTTAGTAATTTCTTTCAGCAGATAATTAACGGTTTATATAAGATCTTTTAAAAGATTCTATAATTTATTGACTTTTAAATTTTTTAGTACCATTAGCAGTATAAGTATTTTTCGAATTTTTCGATTTACAACAACATTTATAAAGTATCCATATAGAAAATAATAGAGGTGTTAGTAATAATGAAAGTACAAATCCCCAGACGTCCAGTAATCTCCTTTGGTACCAGGTTTGTGTGATCCCCAAGGGGGTCAAAAATTCTCGAGATTCTTTAGCCCTTAAGACAAACTCCACCCACCAGATTGCCTTTAAAATTTGCAAAAATTAGGTCTAAATTACGATTATATAATTAATAAAGGTCTTACGGTGTCCAATGGTTTATTTTGCCTATCTTTAAAGAGTTTAGAGACTGTTTTGACTCTATCAGAATACCTAAAATAAGAAAAAGTTAAAAATTGATAGAAATCAGATTATTTGAGTACTTTTTATCATAAAGAATTCCAGAAATAGCATTTTCCAGAATTTTTTGTGTAACAGTTGTTATTTCAACTGAAATTCCATATCCGACTCGATTGACTTTCTCGGCATTATAATCTTGTTCAGCTAAAAATATCAAATTAGTATAATCTGTCCATTATATTAGTGAAAAAACTTAAAATATTTACCGAAAATTGGGAAGACTATGAGAGGAACTCCATTTAAAACAGCTTCCTCAATTGACATTAGACCTAACAATGTAAGGAAATTTTTTAGAAATATTCTTTTAAAATTATCGGTAATTTGAGAATTTTATCAGTACCTCCATGAGTCATGAAGCCTTTGACCTTTTTATGAGCTAATCAGCAGGAAACAAAAGCTTTTAGAAATTAGACAAAAAAAATTTGAGATTGATTAATTTACCTAATATATCCTGTTGTGGCATCCAGTCTCCCAAGTATACATTTTTAGGCATATTTTTGGGTCTTGGCCCTTCCCATTTCCAAACAAATCCAACTTGATCGAATTTCCTCAGAGAATTGAAAAATTCATTTTGCATTTCAGTAGATAGTTTTGAGATTTGAGCTGGAAAAAAGTACATTTTAAAATAAGTTACGATATAATTATTTGGAATTTAGAATAATATTTAAGACAGTATAAGATTAAAATATAATATATAAGGTACGAGTACAATATTAAGTTACTATACAAGACAGTAATTGATATATGAATTTGGCTCGTATTTAAGGAAATCGATGCCACAAAAATTAATATCATGTTCAAGTTTCGTAATAAAATTTGTAGATTTAATTACCAGCAGATCCAAAACTGATGTAAACGAATCCTTCTTTAAATCCCTGGATAAAATTTTCCATATCTTTGGGTAAGGGGTTAAATTTATCGTGGATATGAAGGCCAGCAATTGGTATCATCTATTTGAAATATCTTATCTTTAGTTAATAATGTAGGTATCTTACTTAATTTTAAATGGGTTTGTTACATTAGCAGGAAGTGGTCTTGGATAATCAATGGAGTAGTGTGTATTGGTGAGAACGAGACTTGCAGTTTTTTCGAATTCCGCAAGTGATGGTAAATCTGGGATTTCAGACTTCATGATCCCCTCAAGTTTTGGAAACCTTTTAAAAGTCAATATTATATGGTAGTGGTAGTAGGTACCCTTTTATTTCATTTTTTTGTAAAATTTTGAAGAATATTTTAAGAACTATCTATTCAAGAACTTACTCTATATCATACTTAAGTACATTACCTATAAGGTAATTTTTACAAGAATTTAATTTATAATTACATCCAAAAAGTCCTCATGAAATACCAGCCCAATGACCTTACAGTATTCTCGACCCTATGCAAAAAGGTCATGGGTAAAGGGAAAGCTTGTTGTAGATCAGGGATCCAGGAATTCTCTAGGTTAAACCCATATACATCATTCTGCCACATAAAAGGTGCAGTTGTATCAAATATGATATGCTGAGCTTTGAATTTATAAGCTAAATAATCAAAAATATTCATTTTAGAACTCTGGATCAAAATTGAATTAGATTTTGGAAAATTTTTTGGCATTTTTTGTACCTAAACCTAAACCACAATCATTTAGGAGACCGTCGATTACAACGAGATCAAATTTTTTCGAATTCATCCAATCGATCGATTCTTGGCTTTGAAAAAGAACTTCACAGACTTGGATCCCTAATACAGGTAACATGTGCCAGATACTTTTATGGTCACCTGCAAATCTCAAACCCACCTAAATTGTTATTTCAGTATGTAATACAATCTGTAACACCATAATATATTCAACTTACAAGATCCGAATCTTGTCCAAGTACATCATTCATAAATTTTGAAAGTTCTTTCGGAACAAACTCGGTCACATTAGGATTTGGCTGCTTCGGATAAAATGGTGAAAAAAATGTGACCGAATGACCCATTGCTAAAAAAAACCTCCAAAAATAAAAATAACTTCAATTGTTATGTAATTAACCTGCTAATTTCTCAACTAGGGGCCAAACCACAATCCTATGAGAATATGTTGAGACTCCAAAAAAGAACAAAATATTGGCTCCATTTGAAACTTGCAGTATAGATCCGAATGCAAATGCCAAAAGTAAATATCTATTTAGATGCATTTTCAAAACTTTTTGAGAGAATTTAGAAAAAGAAGAAATACACTACTGCTAACTAATTGCAATGAGTTGATAAAATCAACTCATTTCTAATTTGAAATTTTGTATTAATTTTTTTTAAATTTTTCTCATATCAATTTAATAGTCCATTGTTTAAAAGTGCCAACGTGCGTGGTATATACCAGTATATTCAATGGTCTTGACAGTCCATAGATGATAATTATAATTATACCCAAGTATGCATAATTATCTAATCGTAAGTATGCTAGAATGAAAATTTACAATGCCTTATATAGGTTAGATAAGACAGGTTTTTGAATTTTTAAATGACCTTGACCGTGACAGTAGAGCAGCAGATATCAGCAGGAATGTACCTACCTAGATATATAGATATTTAAAAGCACATTTCTGTTCTGTATTGAATTGAATGTCCATTTATTTATTTATTATATTTTTGTTCAAATGCAGGTTCCAATATAAAATGTAGGTAAAAATAAGCAATGAAATGAACGAGTTAAGAAAAAAACCTTGATAATTTTCATTTATCATATACTGACTTATTGTACGAGCGAAGAGAGCACTTTACTATTCAACTTTCCTTGCATTTTGTCTGTTTGTTTTGTCCAGATCTCGAAAAATTATTTTAGTCAAACTTGGCATAAATGAAGGACCCTTATAGGATCTAGTTGTGCCATTTCGATAAAAATTTAAAGTAGTCCCAAGGTATGCTGTCTGTGGACCACCTATTTAAGTCCATGCATGTTAATCAAATGGAATTTTTTTTATATAGGTATCGGTATAGGGGTGTTAGAATTTTAAACATCTGATTGAAATTAATTAAAATGGGGTAATATTTGTGCACATTATCAGTTATCAGTAACAATTACCTAATTGTATGGTATAATGTTAGATATGATAGGTATAATATTAATTGTAAATTAGTTTGGTAGAAGGGCACTCTTGTCATTCATTAGAAAAAATAACTACTCCCACTGACTTGTGCAATTATACTCGTATTATAAGATAAGTTATAAAATAAAAGATTCTGCCTGGTCAATAGTCTCTGCGTCATACGATCATTTAATTTTTCTTTATTAGACTGAAATGTATAAAAATTAAATTTCTATATTAAAATTTCCATAAAGTTAGTTTATACTGACAATAATTATAGTTTTAAATAAATACATACTTAGGTAAGAACCTACTATAGCTTGAATATTTTCTGAATCTTTATGTATGGAGTAGAGTATGGGCTAATACTTATTTACTCTAATAGGTTAGTTACTCTATTTATTCCTTATCTTATTACAAAAATACATTTGGTTAATGAATGTTAATCATAAGTTGCAATTTGTGTGCTGGACATTCATTACCTATCTTTATATATAGGAATTGGTAATATCTAATCTTTGAACTTTGAAACCCTGCTTTTTCAAGAATTTTTCTTTGGACTTTTGAGCATTCGAAAATACTTATAAGGAGTATAGCCAAAAAGTTGGAAATCTTTTTTAAATCTGGAATATAATTTCTTGACATCTGACAAATTCAAAGTTTTAAAATATTTTTGGATGATTTTCGAATTGTGGCTTCCAGTCCGATGTGACCATCCGATGTGATGTGATGCAAAAATCCCAACTTGAGAAAAAGGCTCCTTGATTTCCTTGTCGAAATTCTCGAGTTTAATGATCCAGTCGTAGTTGACTGTACATGGAGAGCAAAGCCTTGAAATCGGGAGCCAATGCTCGTCATACCTTTAAAATTAATTAAAAAGGTTAATTTTTCCTTTAGTTAATTAACTTTATATTGAACTTTAAAACTAGGATTTAATTAACTACTTAATATTTATTAATCATGTTAATTATTAATTTTACTAGCAAACTTTCGGCTCAAACGGAGATTAAATTCAGAATCTCAGTTTTCGACCAATATTTAAAAATCCATTTTTGATTTTTGAAAAAATTTCAAATTTTTTTCCCAATTGATTAAAATGGGGACAACTTAAGTGGGTCTATAACCACATGGGACCCACATGACCTGAAATATTTGTCGATGGCATAACTAGACTATTAATGGGCATTTCAAGACAAGTTTGATTAAAATAGATCCAATATTTCGTGTAACAGACAAACAAACAATCAAACGGACAAATTGCAAGCAAAGTTGAATAGTTCTTGCTTCGCTTGTACAAATCAAATTCATTGAATGAATTCAAAATAAAAATAAATTTTTGTTGAGGATTTTTGAAGAACTTTTGTGATATAATTTTCAATGTATAAATAGAGGTTACCTTCCAACTGGAGTCTTAATTAAATATGTCACGAATTCATTAAAAGTTGGCTCTTTTGTTTTATTGCTCGTGCCCATTCTTTTGGTCATCAGTTTACCATAATTATGATGATAATATCCATCTCTAAAATTAAAAAATAATTAATTACTAAACTTGATAAAAATTATTCAAATTATGCAAATTAAGCAAGTTCTAAAGTACCTTACCTATATTTTAAATCTCGATTGTAATCCTCCAACTTGTCCCTATAAGCACTCAAAATCCTCTCGAATTTTGAGTGAGATATGAAACATTAGTTAACTTCTTAACAATTACCTAATTAACTTAAAATTCGGATTAAAAAGATACCTCAAATGGATCTCGAACAATTAAAAATTTGAAAGAATTTTTCAGTTTTTGGTCCATTTCCTTATTAGAGAGTCGAGGATAATGATCTCTGAGAATTTTATGAATTTTTGTGATATTTTTTAGGTTCTGAACTTTGGCCAATTTTAAAAGCATTTTGGTGATTGTGGTCGAACCGGCCTTTGGAACTTTACACCACATAAGACTTTGTCCAGTTTTTGGATTCTCAAAATGATAAAAATAGTTCCAGTTTATCCTGAATATGTAAAATTAGAATTTTAGTGCTAAAGGCTAAAATCTTGCAAAATTTATCTATAAATAGTAGGTTAGAACCTTTCATTTTGATCCATTTGTCGACAAAATCTCAAAGTTTTTGAGGAATCACTGTTTCGATGCGAAAAAAGTCTAAAATTTATCACTGGTCTTAGAAGAAACAGTGAAAAAAGAATGAAGATTAGAGTAGATCCACTTAAATAGAGTACAAATTTTTTGAGATTTTTATTCTTATTGAGATTAAGATATTTTGGTAGTGACAAAAATTTGGCTTGTGTTTTCTCCAAAGGGAGTTTCATTTTAAGAGTGAAATTTTAAAATTTTACCAAAAAATCATAAAATGATGCCCATTTACCTACTTAAGAAAAAGAATCTAAACTTCTAACTAACTGTATATTATAACCTAATAATTGTAAGTTTACATAATTTCATAAATATATATACACATACTATCATATAACGTAGAATACTATCATTAACGAGTTCGAGTTTCATTATATTAGTAAAGTTGTACAGAGATATCCAAAAGGTACTAAGGAACCCAAATATAAAATCTTTGAAACTTCAAAACGCTAATTAAAAATTTGAGATATCTACTCTATGCAATAAGGTAGCATAGTAAGTATCGAGTCCATACTTAAATTATTGACTAATTTTTGCATAATTTGTAGATACATAGTATGTAAAAGTAATTGGAATGGAAATACATTATTATTGCATTTGAATATCCGTTATTTTTATTCTTTTTCTTTTGTACGAGTCCAGATATAGGTACCTACTTAAAATTAGGTACTATTAATACAATTTTTAAACTTGGAAAGCTAGATAGAATTCATTAGTCTTAGGAGTTTGATTTATCCATTTTTAATTTTTTTATAACATTTTCATATATTTTCTAAACCTTTAACATTAATTTGATAGTTGGTATATTATGTTATCATAGTAGGGCAAATATATGTATAAAAGTAGCAAGGGGTAGATCAGGACCTTTAATAGATACGCGAACTTTACTTTATCTTGTAATAAAGAAATACATACTCAAGCTCAAGTTCAAGTAAATCGCTATGATATTATAATTATACTTATGAGGGAAGTTCACAAGTGGCACACGAGTTTCTTCAAATATATTTTTTATTTATCTTAAAAAATATTCTTAAAATGTATGACGATTTGACATCGTCAACACTCACGATCAACACCAAACATTTTTAAAAATAAAATTTATTTTAAAAATGTTTGGTACTGATATTAAAAAATCAGAGAAAATAGTGAAACCCTTTACAAAATTTCATATAAACCATTTATATTTCATACAAAATTTCATATCTGTTTATTTTTAAAATGTCAATCAGGGTAAATGACTTTTATGAGGACAAATCTAACCATTAACATAATCTAGCTTAAACCTAAATCAATTATAGCCACTCAGTATTGTCCCATGAACAGTGAGGATCGCTCGGACACTCGGAGGACTATTAACTGACATATCCTAAAATATTTTTTTCTATATTCCTAGGTATATAATTATAAATAATTAATTTAAAGAAAATCACAGATTGTACCTTGAGACCTTTCCCTCGTTAGTTAAATACGTAAAATAGACTATTCTAATTCTATTTAATAATTTAGGGGCGAGCGAAGCGAGACCTTTATTTTCAACTTAGCTCCCACTTATCGTTATTCGAACTGTCTGTGCGCGAGATAACAGGAAAACATATCAAACGGATTTAGCCAAATTCGATATCAAGGAACCTTATAGGGTCTAGGTGTAAAGTGTAAGGTCTAATTGTCGACAAAAAGCTCAAGTGGCTCTCATCCTTGCGGTTCTGAACGGGGCCGCCTGAACTATAAAATTTTTATTCTATAAAAATGGTTCACAGTCTGAATTGCAAAATTATGTGGCCGAGTCCTTGCGGTTTGAAATCACAATTTTTTTAGGCAATATGAGAATACTATGGTTTTGGCATAGCCTTGAGTACCCTTGGCAATATGAAATTTTGACTTTAAACGCCGAAAATAGCAAAAAATACTCAGACTGGTTAAAAAACCCAATTTATAAATCAACTGCTAAAGAGCTGTGGATTAAGAGGAAAAAAACCAAAAATGAGGATTAGTAAGGGGTCAATGACCCCTATATGTCTATGTCTATTGTGGTCATTGATTTGATGACTGAGATTCTAAATTTTTAATGATTTGAAAACTTTGCTTACCCAATTTACATATTAGCAATTGCAATTGAGCAATTCATTAAATCCTAATTATTTTGAATAACAATATTGATTCTCTCAATACTTTAACATTTATTAGATATTTCTTAATATACATTTTTGATATACCTAATGATGGCATATTTCAATTAAATCTTTAAGCCATGTGCCAGTATGCATAATATGAATATGGTATGTAAATATCTATCGATAAAACAAGCAATATTAAAATTTTCACATATTTGCATAGAGTAAATTTTTAAGAAAATTAATTTAAGTACTCTACTTAAGTGATTTATACATAATATAATCTTTTTTCAAAGTAAAAATGTAGACAAACTCTTTCATTCATTCTTTATTTTGAAAATCGATAATTTGGGAAGCTTTACTTGTTTTTATTCAGAACTTGAGCACATATTTCAGATACATATTAAGTACCCTACCTATATAAAAATTTATAACTTTTCAAAAAAATTGCAAGGAGTAAACACTATATATAAGAGTTCTTGAACTTTTAGAGAAGTATATTTTTTGTAGATTCTAAAAAAAAGTTTTAGAGTTTAAATACTTACTACCCAATTAAACGCATTAAATTGTATTTTCAAACAAAATATCACTATCTAGTAAAAGAGATACATTTCAAAATGAAATTTACCCTTATTTCTTCTACATTTTTCCTAATTCTGGTCATATTTCTTGGATTGGTGGCTGCAAGGCCTCAAGGAGATGTACCATCAACTGGTAGTGGGTTGCTCTCTCAAATACCTGTTGCGGTAATTTATTTAATTCATTTTATTTTAAGGATTTTTTGAATAAAACTAATGTACTGGCGGTATGAGCAAAGCCTTCATTTACTATCCAACTTTGTTTGCAATTTTGTTCATCTGCCTCTCAAAAATCATATATACATAACAGAAGAACTTCTGTTATAACATAGAAAAATTTCGCTAATCATTTGTGGTCAACAATTTTTAAATATTTTCCCACAGTTTGTGTTTTCGCTACGGTATTTATTTGACAAAACTATTAAAATAATATTCAAATTTTGTGTCGGTGCAGCATTACAGAGGCTGTGATTAAGGCTTACCTCCTATATATAAATCCTGGACAAATTCGTGGTTTCTTATTTCAAACAACTTTTAAATATAATTTTCCATAAAATGTAGTCAACTTTCGGATCATATACGGAATCTACAGAATCGATTTGTTATAAATATCTTTTTAATATTTTCCATTTGATTAACTTAGAGACCCAGAAAGGGTCCGCATCAATGATACTTGGAAATTTTTGTCAATATTAAAGGTTCTTAACTGATCCCTATAAAAGTCCTTCATGCCAAGTCCCTTGTATTGTAAAGGATAAAATCGGAACAAAGTTTAATATTATTATAATATGTACTCGTATTTGCTCGCTTCGTTCGCACAATTATGTACAAAGGGTGTAATACCTACATAGCTACATAGTACTTACCTACAATTAAAATTATGTGTCATGATTATGATATGAGATAACATGATATAAATATTTTTAGGGTACCTTATTAGAGTCGTTGGGCGAAATTCCACTAGTTGGAGGTCTTACCGATGGTATACTTAATGGTTTAAATATTCCTGCAGCATGAGCCTAATCATCAGTCAAAATTTTATAAACTTTATAAACTTATTTTATTTATCATTTACTATTAGTTGGGTATAATAATTTTTTTTTTGTATATCCTATTAAATTTGTATATTATCCTATTTAATGGCTCTTAAAAATTGTCAATGTAATCAATCAGTAGATAATTAACACAACTAATACATTTTACGTAATTTTGAACAAAAATTTAAAAAATTAAAATTATTATGCTTATGGTTGGTACTTGTATAAAAAGTTAATAAATAATGAATTTTGAAAGTCTTATTTAAACATGTCAAGAATTCATTAATAAAAGTCTATTTTGTTTATCAGATTGCATAATTTTATGATGTCCATTTCTTAAAACTTAATTATATTTGATTGAAATTATGCAAATTAAGCAAGTGTTAAAGTACCCTTATACCCTTACCCTACCTAAATATTTAAATCACGATAGTTCATAACCCTTCAACTTATCACCCTATAAGAAGTCGAAATCTGTTCAAATTAGAGTTTCAAATCCATAATAATGAGAAACTCTAGCTAATTAAAATTTGGATTAAAATGATACCGCAAATGGATCTCGAACAGTGAAAAATTTTTAAGGCAAATTTCCTTACAGAGTCGAGGATAATGATCTGTCTGTGAGAATTTTATGGATTTTTTGTGATATTTTTTAGGTTCTGAACTTTAGCTAATTTTAAAAGCATTTTGGTGATTGTGGTCGAACCGGCCTTTGGAACTTTACACCACACCACATAAGACTTTGTCCAGTTTTTGTATTCTCGCAATGATAAAAATAGTTCCAATTAAACATGAATAAGTTGAGTACCCTACGTAAAATTAGGATTTTATTATCTTAAAAATTTCTAAAATCTTTAAATTTAAATAAGACTTTATGGCAGAAACTTTCTTTTTGGTCCTTTTTCTCATAATTTTTAAGGAATCAATCTTTCGATGCGAAAAAAGTCTAAAATTTATCATTGGTCTTATAGTTAGAAGGTACAGAATGAAATGAATGTAGAATGTAGGTAGATTAAATACAGTAGATTCTATTACATAAACAATTTTTTTGAGATTTAGATACTTTGGTAGTGATAAAAGGACATGGCACGGAAGAGTATGGGCGGATCCCTTTCTGTACGATTTGCCTGAAATTTGGCACAGTGATAGATCTCTTCATACTGAACAACTTTTGATTGGGTTTTTAAAAAATCCATCTTACAGCTTTCCCGCTAGGTGGCGTCAAAGTTCGGGCATTTTGAGATTTTTTCAAGTAAACGCGCCATTATCTCAGCCGTTTTAAGAGATATAAGAAAATGGTTTTCACCACTGAAATCAGCATAAAATTTTAGGGTATTAGGATTTTTCTAAAATTCAAAAATTCAAAATCTTAGAAT
>JAQIXA010003210.1:0-14759 GCA_034699045.1 Nanhermannia cf. coronata Gr-Ori-00579
CTTTAGTCCGGATTTTTTTTCGTAGCCGAATTTATAAACACCAGACCGAGTTTTTCGCTTATTTGACCATGCCTGTTTTCAAGTACCGATACTATAGGGAAAAATATTATCAAATAAATCTGTAATATACTATACTATTGAAATTCTAATGCAAACTGGATTTAGGATCGTGAGATATTTGGTCAAAAAACAGTATTTTGAAGAAATGTTGTAAATTTTTGAATCATTTGAGACACTCCATTTTATGAAACTGGAGTTAATCTAACTGGAGTTAATACACATTTTTTACAATTTGAAGTCAGTTTGAATCTAGAAGATTGATATAGGTAGGTACAGATTAATATTTCTATAAGGTATTTCTAGTTGATTGAAAAGTACAAGTTGCTCAAATATTTACAAAACTTATTTTTTAGCCTTATAATCATTCGAAAAAACTAATTGAGATATACCAAATATTTCCTATTTCGGCCTTTTAGAGATTAAAGACAGCTGGTATTACAAATACATTTACTAGCATTAATCATACATATTGGATTTGGATTTAGATTTTGGGACATTTGTACAAAATAAGAAATATACTACCAATAATCCTAATATAAAAAACTTTGGAGTTTTTTTTGTCGGTGATTTCCCAATTGTATTGTAAACTTTGGGGTTAATTTCTTTGGTTGTCAAATTCTTATCGAACATACTTACTGTCCCATGATAAATTGGAACATATGAATAAAAAAACTTGGTAGCATCGTAGAAATGGATAAATATTACAAACATATTTATATAGGTGTGTACATAAAATAATATGTCTATTTGTTTTACTTTTATTTTATGAATAAATACCCATACATACCCATACATACACATAATATGAGATACAAATCCAATTTTTAAGTATAAACATCCGCCACTTTATGTAAATGGAAATAGTAAAAGGATCAAGTCTCCAAAGAACCAAACCTAAATAAATCCTAAGCTTTATTAACCCGCATTCATCGAAAATTAATGCAAAAAAGGCCTACAATTCTCGGTATTTCTTTCTGTTTCAGGATTTGCACTGGATTTTATTGATATTCTGACCTTCTATGAAAAAAATTGGAAATTTCGGATGATTTTTGAAATAATTTCAGTTTTAAAAGCCTATCTTGAGCAGATTCTGAGTTCATTTTAGATCATATTAAACTCTTGTGATGGTCAAGACCTTTTTATGCTTTAATAAATCCTTTTTTATGATTATTTATTTGTGTTGATGTTTATATTATAAATTCAAATGTATGTGATATAAAAAGATAACAAAAAGTAGGTACAACAAGAGATAAATATATATGTATAATCCAAGTGGAGGTTAAATTTTTAAGAATGCCATACCATGGTTTTTTGAATCAGGATTTACTTGTACATTTAGTACCTATACAATACTGGTATTTGGTATAAAATAAAATGTTTTGTCTTTTTCCATTTCATGCTCCTATGCAATTACTTGTAGTTTATGAAGAGATCTTGAATTTTTCAAATCCTCTTCTGACAAATAATTTTAAACCAGCATGAACTGCATTTATACTCTATACAGAATAGTACTACTCGTAACAGATCTAGCTAAATCTAAAAATGTTGTGATGCAACTCGAGAATGTTTTTTTGAGATATTTATCACAATTTATGAAATTGAGTTGGAACTCAAAGGATTATCCAAGTAGTACTAGTTATTAGTATACTGTATTCAGTTGGATTGTAAAGATTTCAACTCTTTCTACTATATGATTTTTTGAACATCAAAGCTCATAAAAATGATGATATAATATTATACATACTTACACATATCTTGTACTAATACGAGTACTAATGGAAATAATATTAAAATGAAATACCTTTCATCAACCAGAGCGGATGGCGAGAGCTGACAAGCGGATGCTTTTTTCATATCCTAAAATTGAACCTAAAATTCCAAACCCTTTTTCCTGTCTTCAGATGCACAGACAAATGCCGACAACTTTGAGTACTTGGCTTTAATGACAAATTACCATCTATTAATACATAATGATAGGTAAGTACTACTAGGTATAACTAAATATTACCTGAAAAGTTAATCTAATATAACCTTTGCATTATCCCTAAATATAAAAATTAACCTGAGATTTTGATACTTTGGATTGGTACACTTACATTTAATAATTTCGGAAATAATTAAAAAACTAAATCAATAATTCATCAAATTAGTATGGATCTTGAATCCTGATCAAATTTTTGCCTTACATGAGTAGGTACTATAAGTTTTGAGAATAGTACTTCCTGGTTCCTGATCTGCTTTAACAAGTTTAATTGGATATGGATTTAGATGGTAATTAAGATTCTTTCAGTCTGATAAGTGTAATTTTTTTAATTAGAGGTCAAACAATAAGATTAAAACTTTAAGATAGTACTATACTCAAGTGCTGGAACAGGAATAAATATAATAATTGTTAATTAAGGGTTTCAGGATCCATTATTTCAGCAGTTTAATCTGAAGAAAATCCAATTTAGAACGCATGGTTTCTCAATCTTGAAACAAAATTACAAATATCTCCGGTTCTATCAATTGTAATCTGTACTACTATGACTTTGCTCTTGTAAAATTACTATTTTCGATTTAATCCTAATATCTACCTACATATTCTGTAAAATGGTACAATATTCTTAATCCATTATTTCTATTTCTAATTCAAATTAGAGTTGAATGTACAGATGTGAGCTGGTAGTATGTTGTATGCAATACTAATGTTACAAACATATACTTGTATCTGCATAAATATACCTAGTTAATTTTCCTAAGGAATTCCATGCAGTTGTGTTGTGTCTCAAAAATGATTTATGCGACCCAAAGGAAATTTCACATTTGTCATTGGTAGTTTACAGACTGTTTGCTGTGGATATGTTGTAGTACCTAATACCTAATACAAGTACATACATTAAATGCAGAAAATACAAATATTTCTCACATAAATATATCATTTACAACCTTCTAAATTCCAATTTGAACCTTATCAAAGTATTATACTCGTATCTTTATTTGCAAATTCTTAAATCCAGATAACGATGCATACATGTCTAAACAATTACAACTGTTTACACAATTAAATTATAATATTTTTTCTCTCATAAAATGTTCTCACTTTCTTATAATGCTGTTAATTGCTAAAAATGTCAATAAACCATTAATCATTCAAACATACAAACCTATTAAAACATATCATTCAAACCTATTAAAAATTATGAGTTAATTGCAGTAATTACATTATCTATTAGGTACTTAAATTAGTGGTAAAATACTAATGACAACCAACTTCTAAAAATTTTACTTTTTATAAACATTAGCCCATAAATCTACCGAATTATCTTAACATACACCTATAAAATTTGTTAATTTTTTTTTGTTAAACTTATGTTACTATCTATTAAGGCAATCCTAATAATATATTAGAACAGAAACTTTTTTGCAAATAAAAACTCGTTTACCCCACTTTCTTGAAATTTTTCTGATTTTATTAGTAGTTTGATTTAGGTAGGGTACTTAGAAATTGTGCAAAATAAATTTTAGATTTTAAACAATAGATATTTTCAAAATTTTAAAAAATAAATTTCTCATTTAACTTGAATTAATTTGCAAATATTTTTTTAATTTTTAATATTTTACATTTTAACGGAAGTCGGAGACTACGGATATATGCTAGCCAGTATATATCAGTACATATCTCGAATTACATTTTGGCTTGTGCCAAGTGCACTTAACATTTTTTGGTAAATGTTTGAACACGATTATGAATAGAATTCAAGTTAATGAACTTTGAAAAGAAATGTATGCATACGAGTATAGACAAACAATCGAGACAAAAAGTGCATTTTATTGTATACTAATGCATAAACAGTACACACCCTGAGGATAAATACTTGCATCTAAAACTTTCGATTTACAAGTTACCAATTACCAGGCTTATACAGATAATTCTAATAAATAAGAATAATATGGGTACATTATACCTATCTAAAACAGAGGTTTGAATTTTGAATTGCCTACCGCTACTAGGTATATCTAATGTAGTTTTATTTGAGAAATCACTTTTTTCTCATGGGTAAATTCGAGCAAAAGACTACTAGTGTTAGTTTATAGTGATGAGTTGACCTGCTTTCTATGGCTTACTAGCTATGTAGTTGAGTCTTATTTTATTTGACCTTATTTACAATATAACTCAATAATATGGACATTTCCCTTTCATTTTACAATTTTTCAATTTTATACAAGTCTCTTTGTAGAATCTCTCAGTAGTACTATTGCAGTACTTTGCATTAGTTTCCTTTGAGTATTGAGCTCTTGAAGATTTTTTTTTGACATTTTAAGCAAAATTCTACAATAAAACATACTATCTTTATATATAAATTACCCTATATGTAAATAAAATGTAGTAGGGTACTTTGGTGTATCCTTTGGATTCTTCAATCTATTTCAGTTCAGTAGATTGTGTAAGGCATTATTTTTGTCGTCAAGTGCAAGATCAAAGCATAAGTTATTAGATCTCGAGATTCTAGACCGGAATTGGATTGGATTTTTTACGAAAAAAAAATAATCTCGATATATCGACTACAACAAGTTGAATCTTTGTATTCTGCTGAATTCTGATGTGAATGTGTAAAGTGTTCTGTTTATTTCAAGATAAATCAGACTAAGAAACCTGTGTACATGGATGCATTTGAATTCTCAGACAACAATTCTAATGGATTTGAATTTTTTTCCAAGCATACAGATACTTTCAACTGGTACTAGAGGGGTATTTTCTGCAACTAGTTTTTGTATTTCGTCCAGGTTCAAATCCAAATTTAAATCTGCTCTTGAGAGATAAAAAGTTGGTGTCATAGCCCTGTAAAAAGTGTACAATACTAGTACTAGTACCAAGTACAACTAGTATGAAAGTAGCCATATATTATATTACATTCTCAAGTTGAAAAAGGGGTCCTAAATTATTCAGAAAAAGAAGTAAAGAATAAAGAATAAGATGCGATAAGAGTATGAGATAGCCTTTTTTTCAAGATAAATCAATCTGTCAAAGTATTTTGCACAAACACAAGCCATACATTATACAGTGTACAATGTAATAGCACGATTGGTACTTTTCATACTTCATACTTACTATTATAAGTAAAAAGAGAATTTAAACTATCTCTGGAGATTTTCAAAATAAGTTTAAATTTTAAGGAAATGGTTCTTCACAAAATTCACAAATGCTTTTGGCTTGAATATATAGGTCTTTTAAGACATAAAAATCGGAGACATTTTTCGACCAGGTCAAATGCAGTTGCTACTTTTTTACTACTATCTTTCATTCTGGTCTTTTGTGTCAGCTTTTGGCAATTTCCAGCTGATAAAAAATCAAGAGAATCTCAACAGTTTAAAATGATGGCTACAAGTCTGAGTTTGCTGGTTGGTAATAGTAATGGTCTAGATGAATCTATTGGGGTCAAAAAAAATTTATTTTTTGGTAGCGAGTCTACAATTGTCGTAAAAAACCAAGATAATGTCAAGTTAGCCAAGATTAAAGCGGAAAGTGAGCTTTTAAAGAAAAATGAATCGGTTGTAAATCGACTGGAAATGATA
The DNA here is from genome assembly GCA_034699045.1 of Nanhermannia cf. coronata Gr-Ori-00579. Lineage (NCBI taxonomy): Eukaryota > Metazoa > Arthropoda > Arachnida > Sarcoptiformes > Nanhermanniidae > Nanhermannia > Nanhermannia cf. coronata Gr-Ori-00579. Next base: position 5,617 of record JAQIXA010003210.1, read on the forward strand.
TTTCAAAAGTAAGTGATACGATAAGATACACGATATTACTCGTATATACTCCTATAAGTAAATTGTATAAAAAGTTAGGAAATATTCTTATAAATTTTGAAATCCATTACATTTAAAAAAAGTCAAAAACCTAAAAACATTGTAATTTACATATTGAACGTTATTTGTACTCGTACATACGAGTAGTTAGTTAGGGTAAAACCTTTGAATTTTGAAAAACTTTACAAAAATTTCATCAAAATATCAAAGAAAATGTCATAAAATGTTGCTATATACTTTGTATATACTAGGTACTCGTATTTTGTGATTTTAATTTAAAAGCTTTAGAGAATACAGGTGTAAATTAGTCAAGGATATCAGACATAAATTTTGATCACCAAAATCTTGCATTCCAAAATCTCAAAGAGCATCTCAAAAATCAAAAAGTGGGCCTGTATTGTATTGCATCTCAAAAACCCTAAGCCTAAAACACACATAAATATATGTTGTTAGGTTAGGATTAGTACGATAGAATAGGTAAGAAGTAAGGATACTTAAGATTGATCAAGTTTCAAATCAATAATCTAGAAATATTTCTTATTGAAATAAGATTTAGAGTGCAAGTACCCTATATTAATATTAGTACCTACGAGTACTTAAGTATTAAGTAGGTAAGTATCAGTACATAGTATAACTTCTATGCAATTTTTCAAATTGGTTTATTTGCTTTTACTAAAGTAATTTTTTATGACCAAAACATTTCAAATAACTGGGTTGATAAGTATAAATATATTTTTTGAACTATTCTTCGATTTATTGTATGAAAGTTTGTTTACCTACTTTACTTTATTATCTATCTTTAATAAACCTATATAATACCTATAATAATACCTAATACAGATATATTCAAAAGTATAGCTACAATGTTTATATTTTAGAGCTGATTCAAACAAAGATTTAAAGCTGGATTTGCAAGAAATATCAAAATGGATCAATTCTGGTGTGATCAAACATTTTCGAAATGCTAGTAAGTATCTACATACTTTTAATATTTTAAATATCAGTAGATATAAGTAGGTACTGGTAGACCAATCGAAATGGTAAAAGCACTCAAATATTGAAATTGAAATATATTTTTATAGTTCAAAATAACTTTGACCATTATCATCGAATTGACTTGGATCCTAGAGATGGTAATAAAAACTTTTTCACACTCTTACGTTACTCAAAATTACTCGAGAATCCTCCAGAAACTTTTTCCTCTTAATTACCCAACATTTCACATTTAAAAGTCTGAAGGATTGAATTTGGACTTTTACTTACTTCCTAGTATCTATATTCTATAATGTTCCTAAATATCAATTATAAAAACCAAAATTAAATGTAAAAGTTTTTCTTTATTCTGTTCTGATTTGAAGGCCTGGTCACATGGAAAGAATATTTAGGACATTTTTTTCGCCTCAAAGGATTGGAGTATCTGAATGTGACTGTTGAAGATGCGAGGCAAAAAACCCCGAAATACAGGTCTTTACCAAAGGATATTAAAGGTAAGAAATTTTTGTTTGCAAATTCCAGGGTAAAAAAGATACTTTTAAAGATCTGATACAGTAATATCAGTAATACTACATTGGTATTAGATATGGATAGTTTCCACTTGATAGTCCATAAAGTACGTAAATATTACAAGTAAAGTAAAGTAAGACCAAGATCGGTAGGTATGTTTTTTTAAGAACTTAATGTACTCGTACTAAATTCAATATTTGGAAAGAGATACAGAGGTGTTCAAAAGTTTTCAAAAACTTTCATTTTTTTACGATAAAAGTGTATATTTTAATATTTCATTTTTTTGGGAATTGAATTCTAGTTGAAATAGCGAGATCAGAGGCAAGTTGGAGTGAAGCAGCGAATAGCAGGTACTTTAAAAACCCAAAAAGTTTTAGGTATTTTATATTTGTTGAAGTAATTTGTAAGAAAGTATCTCGTGTAAGTACGAGTACTAGGTAATTGTAATTATTAAATCTATCTACTGAATACATAGGTTCTTTTTAAATTGAAATCTAACTTTTTTTTTCCAATTTTCTAACTCCAAAGTCCAGAATACTTGAATATCGACGAATTCTTGAGTTTTACTCATCCAGAAGCAAGCCCATCTAAATTACTTTCACTCGTTGCAGATATTTTCAATACCTTTGGTAAGTCTAACTAACTTATAAGAAATGCCTATCCTATCATTATACAAAGTATATCGGTATCGGTATACTGTACGTATCAGTCTATAATTCTAAACACTTGCATTCCAAACTCAAATCATTTCAAATTTCATTTTTCGTTAACTTTCGCTTTTCATAAACATCTTAAGAAAGAAAGTATTTTTGGCTCACAGTTTGATTAGAAATTCTAATAAATAACCATAAAATGTACTGATAGAATGCAGTTTATTTTTACTTTTAAAATCATCATTTTTTATATAAAAGATTATCAGTACAATGGTCTTGTAGTACTTTGTAGACTTTAAATACAATTTTTTTCGCCTTCCTTGAATATTTTAACGAAATTTCCCTTACTAGTGGAAAACAGGAGGGTATAGTATAGCACAAATATACATACATTACGATTAGCATTAGTTCTTATCCTACTAATACTGGTCTGGTAGGATTATCTATTTTTAAAATATATTATACTCGTATAGTTCAGCTCACGATGATCAGTTCAAGAAAAAGATTCATTAAACTAAATTGTCAGCTTACTCGAAACTCGAACTCTGACTCATTTTCAATCTACCTATGTACAAATATACCTACCTAATACATACATATAGCCGTAGCTGATACCATCAAATAAATACTAGTAGTATTTCAAGCTCATCAAGCTAAATGAGTTTCTTTTCTACAAGTTAAGTAAGTATAATAAGGATATGGATAGATTGAATTGAGAGCAAAAGTAAACTAATCAAAAAAAGAAATTTATTTTTCTATGCTATGTTGTGTCAGTGCTGTAGTATGTAGGTAGTAGGTACCCTATTTAAGCATGTGGTGATTAACTTGAAGTCTCAAATATTCAAGAAGCTTTCTTTTTCTTACTATTTGGATTAGAAGTCCTGGCAAAAATACTATAAAAACAGAAACTATCTGTAAAATTATCTTCTATAGGGTACCAATACTCTAGATTCTAGTAGCTATACTTGTACTGTGCGTTGTGCATTCTAGATCTTGAGATCTTTGATTGAAAAAGTGTGACAAGCCCAGTATAAAATGGATCTAATCAAACTAAATTTTTTAAACTTAAGTACTTACATAAGATAATAGTAGGTATCAGTATTTGGACAACAATGTAACAGTTAATTTTTCTCTTTTTTCAATGACAAAAAATTACCTACTTTCATTTTCATATGATAATGTGGTAATCCTATAGATAAGCAGGCCTATACTTGAATAAATGCACAATTGGTTTTTTACAGGAGAAAGCCAGATCAAAATTCGAAAGAGTTTCAAAAAGTGAAATTAGAAAGTTTCTTTTACACGATATTTATTTGTTTTTCATGAATTTTCAATGAGACTTTCCTTTTAGAGAATGGAAAATTAAATTTCTTTTTTTAGAGTAGGTACGCTTAATTATTATTACTTTCTCTGAAATGCTACGACTTTTTATATACATATCTAACCTACCTACTAGTCTTTTGTTGAAGAACTTACAAAAACTTTATCTTTATCCCATTACTATGAATGAATTCTTTTCTTTTTTTTCAACTACTTACTTTAACTTTAATGTACAACCAATAGTATTTGAATTATGAATCAGATCCAAGCCTACTTTTTTTAAATGTATTTTTTAGTTTTTGCCGCAATCATATTGTACTTACCTATCTATATTTGTATGTATCAGTATATGAATAGAATAATTTTCCGTATTTAAACCTTACAAACAAAAATGGATTTTTTAGTGATTTTAATCTTTTTCAAGATTCTGACGGAGACAGAAAAATATCGGAAAGAGAATTTGATATAACTTTCTTTGAGTTGGGAAATGTTGAGCCGATTCTCAAAGAAGATTTCAGTAATAAGGACCAAAATAATTAATTAATAACTAATTAATTAATAATTATTAATAATTAATTAATTATTAGGAATAATTGATAAGGACCAAAATGGGATTATAAATCGAATCGAAATGATGGTAAAAAAATTGCAATTAATCAAAGGTGAATAATTTTTGTTCCTTTTTTAAAAAGAAATATTTAGATCCGAGAGAAACTCACAATTCCGAAAGAGAGTCTGAAATTTTAATTAAAGCTGGAGATAAGAATTCTGATGATCAACTTTCTCTCGAGGAAATACTACTCATATTTTCTATTGTAGTCAAATCTAAATTTTACGATGCTGACGCCAATTTGCATCAAAATTATATTTAAGAAGCATTAAGAATTACATTAAGGTTGCCACACTCTGATAATAACAACTTTATAAATATGTCAATTTTTTAAATAAAAATCTTTAAATTTTTATTCGTGATATTGATAGAAATAATGTTTTTAAATAATGAATTCCTTCGGTTCGCTCTTAATAATTAGTAGATATTAGGATACTTAAATAACATTATATTATTTCATAATTTTTATAAATATGTATCGGTATTTAAAACATTTACAATCTCATAACATGATTAACATAAAATTTTACTAATCTATGATAAAAGTATTCAATAACAATAACCTATAATTTAGTATTATCAATATTGTATTCCATTTCACTAAAATTGCTTTATTCTTTAAGCTTTTTAGTTTCTTAATCAAGGTATCTTTTAGAATTGGAATTTTTAATCATTATTTTTAAACACTTCCCAAATATTTTAGTAATTTTTAATTCCCTTTAAATTTTAACTTTTGAGACTTTTTGAGAATGATAAAAATCATTTTCTACTCGATTACAATTACGAGTAGGTAATAATATTGGATTATGATTATCTTAATCTTTATATTGGAGCTTAATTAAATTACATCAATTTAGGCGTTTTAAAGAAAAATCATAAGTGCACTGTACGATACTCAAGTTCTTGAAATTCAACTGCTTTTTCTTTTTAGGTATCGATATCGGTGATAAGAGGATATAAATGATCTTTTTCTAGACATTTATTTGGTCCCCTATGATTTCTGATCCAATAAAATTAAGAATACTTTCCTACTTTAAATAGAATCAAATTCTCAAGAATTTTTAGCAAAAAAAACTTTTCAAGTATTATTGAAAAACTTGAAACAAAAATGCCATTTCGTACCTATATTAATTTTTACAACGTAGGTACCTACCTATTTAAGGTTAAAAACATGCATTATTATTTTAAGAGTAATGCAGCAATAAATTAGACTTCCTATTTTATATAATTCTGAAAAATTGTTTGAATTAAATATTTATACCGATAAAATTTATTCCCATTCGGTGGTGCCGGGTGGTTTAGAAGTTAAATCATAGAGAACTTTATTGATACCAGGGACTTGTTCTAATTTTTGACACATTAACTAAAAGAAAATAAATTATATCTTAATAATTTATATTTTTTCTTTTAAAAATAGATAAACAATGTAATCATCAATTCACATACCTTTATTATATCGACTGAAATATGTTTACCAGGAATTGCTAGATAAAATGAAAAGTATTTTTAGTCTCAAATATATTGATTAATGATTAGGCAGAGCGTTTTCAAGAATACTTACCAGGTATACCCGTCATAAAATCGCTTGTAATAAAAGGTCTAAGAACGATTGAACGCTGACACGAAGGGATTCCTTTTAAAATTGCTCTCTCAAAATGTATAGGAATCAGTACAACTGGCATCTTTAAATAAAAATATTCCGTGCAAAAATCAATTAGTAAATATCTCATTTTTAAAATCTTACCTGACTAATTTGATTAGTAGATCCTGATTCGGTTAATATCTAAATAATAATGATAAAATATCAGTATTGTAAATGTATTACATATGCAATTTATTTATAAATTAAAGTAAATGTAAAACCAATCAAGTATCTACAAACCTGTGTAACTAAAAATAAAAAAAAACAGAATTAAATATTAAAATATTCATCGAACAATGAGTTAACTTTTTACCTATATTGTCACATGTTCTTAAAGTATCTAAGACTTGTGGAGTTAATAAAGAAGATGTGATTTCGGTTATAGGTTCTTTTATACATAATCCACCAAATACGTAACAAACGCGATTAACAGAATGACATATCTGTGATAAATGTAAAATATTCATCAAAAGAATTATAAAATAAGTAGGTAGGTTTTAATTTATGTACATACTTTGGGTATAAGTCTTGCTAGGAAAAAGAGTTCTGTCCAATTTGGCTCTGAAAATGACGATATTGCGGCCTATATATTTATGAAGAATAAATTAGAAACTAGTTGGTGTTGGTGTGATGTGAATTTAATTTAAAAATCAATTAAAAGTTGTATTCTTGCTCTGCTTACCACATAAGAATACGATCTCTTGTCTCCTTGTACACCTACACTCCTAATAGGCAACAAAATTCCTCTCAGATCCTGTTTGGAAGATATTTCTAATAAAATTCTAAGTTCTTCGTCTGAACAAACTTTATCTATTCGATTTAATAAAGCATGACTCTATAATTGAAAAAATAATAATAAATTTATTAGGCAATTTATAAATTTAAAAAAAAATGAATAAAAAAGCTTTACCTTTTGAACCATACTACTATACTCAACTATCAATTTTAAAAGAACTTGTGTCTCTGAGAAATCAGATTCTAGAAATAGAAAAAGATATAAAATTATGTAGTTTTACTTTACTAATATGGTAAATGAAAAGTGGGTATTTTTTAGTATCTACGTATTAATTAATAATACTTATACTTATTCAACATTACTTACCCATATAAGGTTCTAGAGCGCACAAAACTCTGATTGCTAGTCCAGGCCCTTTAAAAAAGTCATTACATTTTGTTAAATGGGAAAACCATTATATCTAATTATTTATATTTTTAAGTAAAGTACCAGGGAAAGGATGACGCATTACAAATTCAGGAGCTAAACCAAGATCTCTCCCAAGTTGACGTACCTAAAAAAATAAATATTTTAGAATAGGCAGCTTAATATTGTAATTTTAGTTACTGGTCCAGTCGTTAAATACTTTATTAATAAGTTTCTAATAAGTGTAAAATAGGATGTAGCCATGAATTATAGACCTTATTTAAGTTCATGGATGTTCATTCTATGTTAGTAAATTAATTTTGGAAGATTGTATCAGTATTAAGCGCAATGTTAATGGGCTTAAACTTTCTATTTCTTCCTATTTTATAAAAATTATTATAAACATAGATATAAAATTCATAAATTGTACCTCATCCTTGTGAAAATCTTTTAATGGTTCAACCACTCTTCCCTCCTCTCTTAATTTTCGGACTAAATGTGTATCATTGTGATGAGTTTTAATTGTTGATGCATTTCCTTGAAATTAGATTTAAACATAAATTAGAATCCACATTAATTGAAAAGAAAAGAAAAACAATTTCATTTCATGTTTAAAAAATTGTAGATAAATTCGAATATAGAATCAGTAATTTATTACCTGATGCAGATGCCAAATGAGATGCTGATTCTGGTTTAGATAAAAATATTTAATAAATATAAAAAACTTATTTCAATAAAATGAATTACCTATCAAATCTGGCCTTAATGTGCCTTGTCCTAGTAGAACATTTTCTGGCCTTAAGTTTAAAGAATTTATCACACTCTCTGCAACTTGCATGAAGACATCACCAATAATTTTTCTTTTTTCCTCAGGATCAGTAATGAAAGAGAGTTGTTTTGAAGGAATCATTTTTAAAGGATTTAGCTGATCAATAGGTAAATTAGTTGAACCATAATAAAATGTCTGAGCAGCTCTAATAACTATTTTAAAAAGATATTCATTCATTACATTTATTAATGCTTAAAAAAATATTAATTTTCTTGTCAATTACCTTTAACTCTTAATCCTAACTTATTTAAGTTTTCTTGAACAATAGCTGATTCATCTTTTCTCAAGAATCCATTATCTATATGTACTGCAATAATCTGAAGAAAAGAAATAAGATTATTTTTGAAAAATGACTTTGGTTTTTTAATTTTTGATGAATAGTTGATTGAAAACGTACTTGATCTTCTCTAATTGCTTTTTTTAACAAGGCAGCTTTGCGAATTAAAAAAACAAAAATTGTGAATTTCTAATCCTAAGTTAAAAATTGATCGAAATAATACATTGTTTAATATTATTCTTACCGCATACAGTTGAATCAACACCACCACTTAACAACATTAAAACTTTTTGATTTTTAACAGTTTCACGAATATATTCCAAGCATTGATTTTCTCTTGAGCGTAAAGTATAATTTGGCTCTAATTTAGCTATTTCAAAACAGAAATTATGTAGCATCCTTTTCCCATTTACCGTTAATTCAACTGTATAAAAATAAAAGGGAAATTATTAAATTCAATTAAATTATCAATTAGGTATCAATATCAAAAAAATTTGGTTTATATACTACCTTCTGGGTGAAATTGTACGCCGTAAATATTTAATTTTTCGTTTGCTATTGCTGCTATTATCTTCTCACTTGAAGTTGCTATCGAACTTATCCCATTACCAAGTCTCTCTACACTATCACCATGTGTTAATAATACCTAAATTCCATGAGGTATTGGAAAATATAAGAATAAAAAATTGATAAAAAATAATAATAATAATAATAATAATAATAACTACCTACCGTTTCCTTATTTGTGAGACCCCTAAAAATGAACAAATTGTAGAGAATATTATATTACATACATATGTTTAGGTATATGATATGCATAATCTTGTATTCTAATTCTAATCGTACTTGAATAAAGGACACCTAGTTTCAACATCTATTACATATTGACCATCTTCTCGTGAACTTTTCCTCTCAACTAAATAAAGAATACATGTCAATTTCAGATCATGTTAAATTTTATATAAAAATTTACATTACCTGTACCACCGAATTCTTTATTTATCATTTGCATTCCTATTAAATAGCATAAAAAGTTAAATAATTGTCAGTATGACTGGGTATAAATAGAACCGGGCAATGCTTAAGAAATTTAAGATTTTGACAAATCTGAGATATGGGTGTTATAGAC
>JAQIXA010003211.1:0-14758 GCA_034699045.1 Nanhermannia cf. coronata Gr-Ori-00579
ATTTGATAAAAATAACATTTCATAGCTTTGCTCGCACAATTAATAATCAACTTCTTGTGAGTTGATTAAAGCCTAGTATCTTTTATATTAAGAATATCTTGAGTTTTCTGGCCTTCTAATCCTAATTTTTTGATAAATATTTATTTAGGTATTGAAGAATTGGAGATAAATTACCCACCGAGTCGAAAATCCATTATCTATCTTCAACCACATTTTAATGGCCAGGAAATCCCCTGGAAGGATACTTTAAGAAATCTGACAATCCATTATCCAGCTTCGAATCTCAAGGATTTTGATTTCAATTCTTTATCGTGTCTTACTGGTAATTAATAATTATATATTTACTAAAATACTCTTAATTAATTTGTGATTCAAACTCTATTTAAGTTTACACTAATAATCGATTATTATTATTCTTTAATTTAGCTTTAGAAAACCTAAAAGTGATTTGTATCCCAGCTAAGATAAAGGAGAAGGACACAATACCGAAAAAAATTCAAAAATATCTGCTAACTAGCAATTTGTCCTCAATCACTTTTGAAAACTTCAAGGTAAGGTTATTTAGTTATTTAAAAAATAGCTTAAAAATTATGGATTACCATATTATGGATAGTCTTGGTTCAATTGAATTTATTTTTATTTATTTAAAGATACGTGCCGAACAAGTTGAACTTCTGAGCCGAAAAAATCCACGTTTTAAATACATTAACAAAAATTAAAGATCTAATTCAAAATGAGATGATATTTAAAAAAGGTTTAAGTTTATTCTAAGTTATTTGATTGTGCTGTTATGATTTCATAATATTATGTCATATTGTGCTGTTATTTCAAAAAAAAATAACAATAGATTATTTTAATCCTAACAAATTAGCAAAAATATCATCCCTTTTCTTAAAATTACTGAATATTTGAGCTTATCCTTTTACAAGATTATAGTTAAGATTATTTATAAAAGTGAATAAAGGCCTCAATATAATTAGCCTTAAGATTCATAATATTATAATTATGGCTAATAAAGAGGACAAAATCGGGTCTTTCAGAGCTGAAATTTAGTAATTTTACCCTAAGATTTTATTAGTCATCTAGCTCTAGTCCTAGGCATTTCAGCTCTGAATATAGGCCTCAATATAGGCCTCAATATATAATTAGCCTTAACATGCATATGCATAGTATGGGTTAATAAAGAGGACAAAATCGGGGTTTTCAGAGCTGAATTTTAGTAAAGAATAGTAGAGAGAACTTTGAGCAGCTTCCTATGCCCTATAATCTATATGAATATGCCTATAATCTATATATCATCGGTGGGTAGAGAAGTGTAATTCAAAAAGCCTCATCATTCATGTTTTTTTATATTTTTGCAAAATTGGAGATTTTTTTATTTTTGTGAATCATCATCCCATTTTTATTCGGTTTTTGAACCATTTTAAAAGATAATTTGTAGGATAATTGACCTAGCCCAGCCTGACGACCTGACGACGAAAGGTAATGACCGTTTGAAATTAAATAATTGTCCAATTTAGGTCGAAAAAGACACCTGGCCTTGGCCTTGGTGGTTATAAGGGCAATTTCGTAGCCTCCATTTATATGCTGCAGCACTGCACTGTAAGATACCCAACCAATTTGTTAATTAATTGTGTCTTTTTTAGTCAATTTTAAGGTTAAGAAGATGAGCGGACTCAACTGCATCATTTGTCATAATTTTATCTACTTTGATCTTTCTTTTAACCGGGGTGGTCTGATAATTGAACACGAAGAGAGAATTTGTCAACTCCTCAAAAACATCATCCATCAAGGTCAAGGTCAAGGGAGCTTAACTTTGGACCTCCAAGAGATACATGGGGTCTGGACACGTGGACCACAGCAAATCTGTCCAAGATGTGAGCATAAATTGACCCTTCTTCACCAGCATCAAGAGCAATTATCCAAATTACAATTGAAAGTAGATTTGATGCAAAAAGAGATTCGAGAAAAATCGATTAAAAGTCAATTGACAAGATTAAGAAGACTCAACCCATCAACAGCAGAAGCTCCAGCATCAACATCAATTGTCTGTATGTCAGAAATAGCAGCTCCAGCACCAGCAAGTATAATTATCATTTTTTAAAATTCTTAGTTGTACATACGTCTATTTAATACTCTATCCTCCGATCAGAAAAGAATTAAATACTCTAAAACCATTGGACCGATTTTAACCAAAACTTGACCCATAAAGGACACTTGTATTATATAGGATAGGATATTATAGTTGTCCCCCATTTAGACAAATATTTTATCAGGTGGCCATACACCACAACATGGTGTTTTATCAAGTATTGGAATGAGACCCTTATTTGTGTAAAATCAAACTATAGAAGTTTCTCTGTTTTACCTACCTAGAAATGTTTTCCTTTGACCTTAAAAATTAGTGTTGTTGTAAAGGCGAGTTTATAATTATAATTATAATTATTTTTTTTAGTTCCACTAGATGATATCTGTGTAAATGAAGATACTGGTGTATTATCAACACCACCACCATCAGCTGTTGGTATTTCTTCTGGTAGTCAACAGCAGATTGATGAACCTGCTGAATTTGACAAATTAGAAGAAGAAGAAGAGGCTGCAGAGAGATCGACTATCGAAGAACATCATCTTAATAATGGTATGATAATAATAATTTTTAAAATTACAATTATAATAATAATAAGTCTTTTAAATTGAGAACTAGATTACCTATTTTTCTTTTATATTTTAGATCGAGATGAAACCTCAGCTAATCGAAGTAATGCTTGTCATGATGGTGTTAGTTCTGAGATGATTAGAGTAAATTCTGATAATAATTCGAATAATAATAGCCATAATAATATCAAAAAGGATTTTGAAGTAATCTTTGTGGTAGAAAACAAGAGCTATTTTCCAGAGCGCATCTGTAAATATTCATCCATGAATAATCAAGTCAAAAGATTAATTAAGATGCCAAATAATGAGGATGTGGCTGATTTTCATATTTTTGGTTTAATTTCAACCAAAGAGAGATTGTTTTTATTGGGAGGAAATTACGGTGAAGCTGAAACACTACTCCAATTGTTTAATATTAATTTAAATCAAATAAATGCTGATCGTCAAAATGTGTCCATTTCTCAGAATCAGAATTTTACTGAATTTTCAAAGTCAATTGTCCTTGTGGGTGAATCCATTTATGTGGTAAATATTGAAATTCATTAACATACATATATATGGTATAATCTCATAATGCTACCTACGAGTACTACTAGGCTTTAATCATCTCACTAGAAGTTGATTATTAATTGTGCGAGCAAAGCAATGTAGACATCACAAATTCTATAATTTTTCGGGGTTAAATGTCAATTTTCTGGTTAAATAGAAATCAAATTCGGAATCTCCGTCATCGATAATCTTTAGAACCACTAACACTTGATCCAAGAACCACTTGATTAACATGGGAACCTTTAAAGGGTTCCCTGAACAAAAAGGGGTGGGACAATCTAAAATTTTTTTTCAATCATGCACAACTAGACCCTGTAAGGGTCCTTCATGCCAAATTTGGTCCAAATCGGTCCACTAGTTCTCGAGTTATCCTCTGGCAGACATACAGACAAATAAACGGACAAAGTGCAAGCAAAGTTGAATAGTAAGCACTCGCTTCGCTCGTACAATTAAACAAAAAAAGCAATTTCTGATTATTTTTTTTTTATTTTGAATTTCAGGTTGGTGGAAGAAATGCTGACTTTCGTTCCATCCCCAATATTTTTATGCTCTCTTTGAATGAGGATGATCCAAAATTGGTGGATTTTTGTGAGATGAAAATGACCAGACGACGAGCTGGTGTTGCTGTTTTACATAATATTTTGTATATCGTAAGTAAATATAATACTTTTCATTCTAGTTAAAGTAACACTTTTCTAAAATTATTCTATTTATTTAAAGTGTCTCTCTTATACTTTAATTAAGTTGAGTTAGCTTTAATTTCTATTTTCTAATTTTTAGAGTGGTGGACTTGGCAGGAAAGTAGAAGATTCTGAAGTTGAGTGTGATGTCAAGGATCCAATTTTAAACTCTTTCGAAATGGTCGACTTAAATACAAAAAGTGGGGATATTTTGCCAAGAATGCTCAAGGAAAGATTCGACCATCGATTGATTATTTTCCAAAATAAAATATATGCACTTGGTGGGGTTATTTACGGTCGTAAGTGTAATATATTTATGTCACAGATTTATGTCATATTTATTTGTGTAAATTTTTAATTAACTCTGTTAAATATGAATTTTTCTCCAGGTGAAGGTGAAGGAGATCATCGTGAGTCAAGAACAGTTGAAATATTCGATCCTGTCTCTAGAAAATGGAGTCTGGGGAAATCAATGCTTGATACTAGATCATGCTTTGGTATTAATCATTATTAAATTAAATTAAAATACCTACTTATTACTAATCACAATTTTTCTTAAAATACAGCTGTACATGCAACAGATGAGAATATTTTTGTTCTTGGAGGAAATGGGGCTGGAAATGGTCCAACAATTGAGATTTTTGACCCAACCACCAACAATTGGTCTCGAATTACAGACAGTCCTGAATTTCCAAATAATTCAGATTTCGAAGTTTTTTCCACTCATCTCATCTGATCTGAATATTGTCGTCGAAATTAGGTTTATCTAACTATAAGTTTTTATTTCTCTTGAATTTAGCTTATCCCTTAAGGCTGATCCTGAGTGTCCCAATTTCCCGAGGGCTCTTGAAAGAATAATATAAGACCTAAATAAATGCAAAATATCTCATTTTTTTACTCATTTTTTATAGACCCAGCTAAGGTCAATATTTTTTACATATTTTATACAAATTTTGAGGTATTTCAAGAAAAAACTCAAAAAATTGTACAATATTTTGCTGTTTTTTGATTAGGGAATGTCTCGAATCTAATGTCCCTAACCTAACCCTTAAAGCCCTTTTTATAGTCTCGGAAAGCCGTCGGCATGCCGACGGCAAAACGATTTTTGTATATGAAATTCAATATAAAATATTTCTTGCCGTCGTCTTGCCGACGGCTTTCCGTCGACTATAAATAGGGCTTAAGACAAATTTTGACAAATTTTCCGACTTGTAATTACATTATGGAGTTTTACTTTTGGTTACCAAGTACAGGGTTATCCATATATCTATGGATAACCCTGATATATGTATATTTAGATAGGTATGGTATGGTACAAGAAATGGCCATTAAATTTTAGCAAAAAAAATCCTAATTTTTATACATTTTACATTTTCCGGATTTCCTTTAGCAATTTTTTATGATGTTTTTTGCAAGAAATGCAAACATGCAAAATGCATGAAAAAAGTGCCACTTGAATTAGTGTACCCTATCAACTACATGTCGAATTGTGCTTATGAGAGCATAATTCGAGTTAAATTTAATTGTCATGCACAAAGGCATTTATATTTTATTTTATGAAAGAAATTCTTGAGAAGGCAGTTAATAAGTTTTTATACCATTCTCCATTTATTGCACAATAATTCTCATAAAGTTTTTATTTCGCATACCTTCGATTTTGCCTGTTGTTTAATAATACCTATATCTTATTATCAGTAGTTTTGAAAAGCAAGTCAAGGGTATAAGTATAGGGGAACTTATTAAAAGTTAATAAAATCATTAATTTTTCTTTCTTAACTCAACTTCAGTGTGGGTAGACAGTTGAGAGTTAAGAGTTAAGAAAAGTATTTATTATTCGAATTCGAATATGACTTGCCAATTTAATTTGAACTAGATATGGTAGACCTTGAGAATTTTCTAGTAGGGTTTAAATAATATAGTTCAAGTCAATTCAAGTCGAACATTTTTCGAGAGATCGTAAACTTTCACACACTTCAACTTTGAATTTCGGCCGGATTAAGTCTTTAAAAATAGTGACTTATGGAAGAATCCTATAAGTTAAATTATCTAAATGCGAATGTAAGTGAAAGCACAGGGTAATCAATAATACAAAGACTTTTTTATTTCTTTCCCCCCAGATACACTAGTTTACGATCTTTGTCGACGACTTTTTTTTGGAACTTGGAAAAATATTTGAAAACTGAGAATTCTAATGCTCTTTTAACTTGATGTTCTTGATGATAATAGAACGAATTTAGGTATAGACGATTAATCGTAAGTGTTAGAGAAAACGCTCAAGTCGACTTGGAGAATAATATACCTCTGTCTCTTGCTACATTACTAAATCGTCAAATCAAAATATGCTTTTAATACAACTTGTTTTTGTTTCAAAGATATTTCTAAATATCATATTTAAGTAATACATTATAGCAGTATTTTGTAAGCTTACCTACAATCGTTTTTTCAAGATAGTATTGTAGGCACATTTGTTTTGAAAAGTC
Source organism: Nanhermannia cf. coronata Gr-Ori-00579 (assembly GCA_034699045.1). NCBI lineage: Eukaryota > Metazoa > Arthropoda > Arachnida > Sarcoptiformes > Nanhermanniidae > Nanhermannia > Nanhermannia cf. coronata Gr-Ori-00579. The sequence goes on from JAQIXA010003211.1 coordinate 6,365, forward strand.
ACTTTTTTGTTGAATGATTTACTAATCTTATTGTAGGTAGATACATGACTATTTGACTCATTTGCTAATTGTCTAATTGCTCTCATCACCTTGTTTTCGCAAGTCAGTAGTCAGCCAGTTGAAAACAAAAACAAAAACAAACTAATAAAACAACTTCTATCTAGATTCTAGATAAAAAAACTAGAGTAAAGTTGTGCTTCATTGTACTTATAGTTGTACTAGTACTAACTAATAGTATGAATGAACCCCTGGAGATCAAATTTTTCTTCGATTTTGTCAGCTCTTTTTTTGTCTTCACTTCAAGTCTCGAAGAAAAAGGGCCCTAAAATCAAATTGCCTTTCTACTATTTCAACTATTAACTTTCCAGGAGTCAAGGGAAAGTCAGAGAAAACTTGAAACTTGTTCCCCTACAGAGCTCGAGTCTATTGAAGTTTCATATTACCCATTAGCTCTTGATAAATAAACTAGTGCTCCAAATTCTAGACTCAAATGAGTGTATTAGTATTAGCATTAAGCATCCAAAATCAAGAATCGAAAACTTGAAACTCAGCTAGTACATACATACATAGAAGGTACTTATTTATAAGAATAATCTTTAATAATCATCCGTCATATATTTACTTAATTATATCTAAAAGCCTCATCTTCAGACTTGCTGGATTTGGATTTGGATTAGAGCCAATATTATTCCAAAAAAACGAAGGAAAAAGTTTGAATTTTTTCACATGGTTTTTTTATACCCTGTGAATTTGAGAAGCAATAATAAGATTAAATGTGAAGATAAGGAAATTGAATTCTAGCTTTTTCTTTGCTTATTTAAATATCCTTTATTTTCTAAATAATTGGAATTCTAATGGTAATGGGACCATGATAAACTTTCTCAGTATTTAAATATAAACGGAGGCAAGGAGCAGCAGAAATCATGCATTATTATTAGAAATAATGCCAAAAATACTTTTGGGAATGTTATTTATTTCTTTCGTTTATTTTATTTAATTGGTCCCTCAGACCAAAATGATTTTACGAAATACACTTAAACATATAAAAAGGTGCTGATCTGCTTGTACTTCCTGTCCGTCTTTAATTAGCTATTTTCAAATCATTAAGAACACTGGTAAGCCTCATTATAAGGTAGAAAATGCAAAGAAATTTTTAATCTTAGAGAAAAATAGCTTCTTAAAACTTTGAAAAATGCATCAGATTTCAAAATTTCAAGCTTTTAAAAGTGATTGATCCATTTTTAAATAAGAAATTTACATTGCAATCTTAGTAAATCCAGCTTAATGAGTCTCGTAATTAGACTTGGGCACAGATAACTATCTGAAGATACAGATAATCTGTTACAGATTTATCTGTATCTGTTACAGATACAGGTACAGGTATATTTGTTACAGGTAATAGCATAAATTATCAATTTTGATCTGATTAGTCAACAAAACTTTACAATATTCGATTTTTTCGATATAAATTCGAGCTATTTTGACAGTTGAAATCTGTTTTTCCCATGCAAATACCTAGATAAATATTTTAGAAATCTATCCCAATGGTCTATATTATATGATTATTTTGTGTAAACCATGAAGTAATATTTACTTTTATCATCCATTTGCTTGTATAATAAAATAATAATATCCGAATAAGCTTTGCAATACAGGTTAGGAATAGGGCTAGAAAGTTTGTTATTGTTAAACGAGACTTTAATATCATGGTTTGGGAATTTGTAGCTTTTAATGGTTTTTAATATGATAGCATGATACTTACATTATATTATGTAGTATAGGTATACATAATACATAATGCACAAGGGTTAAATTAAATATAAATTCAAATAGACATAAAAAACATTTTTGCACTATCAGTATATACGAGTAGTAGGTACTACTTTTCTTAATTACAAATTACCAAGCATAGTAACAAATTAGCAAGTGAGCTTCGGATGCCAAATCAAATTAAAAAAGTAGGAAAAATGCGCCAACATCAAAAAGATACAACTTTTTTTTATCCTAGTCATCTTTAATTTGCAATTTAATCTGTTTTCCCCAGGTAAGTATAATATGGATAAAAGTCAAAAAAAGTTAGCCTTTTTTCGAAAATTTATTTTCAAAGTTCATACTCTAATTTTGCTTGTAAGTATAGTATCAGTACTCAGGATTAGTACTATACGTATAGTATCCTACCTATACCTAGTATGTAATATTAGTAGTATATTGTGGTAGGTTTAGTGGAAAATGTTGAGCTAATTTCCTTCAATTTTAATCAGATTTTAACTGCTCTGTATAATTAAAATTTAACCTAAATCATGTGCCCACAAACTCTTAAAGAAATTAATGGTCCCAAGGCTTTAGACAGCCTACTTTTTACAACTAGATATTTATACTTGAGGCATTTTAGCTTGCCATATTGCAAATCTTCCGGATATTAAGGTCCTATTTTTTTTACCAAAAAATACAAAATTTTGCAAAAAGCTCAAAATTATAACATCTTAAATGATGATTGATATTTACCATAGATAGCCAGCAGTACATTTACAAAAATAGAATTCTTATTTTTATCAGCAATCCAAAAACCTTAGCAGTACTTACGATTAGCACTTACGAGTATCCAGTTCAACAAAATCTAAAATTACCAATTGTTTATACAAATACAAATTGCAAATGTCATATTCTGTACTTACTATGTAATAATTAGGCAATTTTAGATTTTCCGATCGATTTCTACAAAAACTAACATGGGTAAATTATGGAAAAAAATTAGCAAAAAGTCCAAAATGAAGTTGAAATCTCAAAAAAGCTCTGAAAATAACTGAGAAAGAGCATCGAATATCTAAGTTTCTGTTTTTGATAGCTCTAAAATCCGGGATTTGTTAATAAGGTAAAAGCTTATTTATAACAACCGGGTTTAGGCACTAATATATGAAGGTATTAGGTTTTTGCATCAACCTAGATTATTACTCTGGAGCAATAAAGTTTGAAGCTTATCTTTATCTCTTATGGTTTTCTTATTTCTTATTAGTAGTTCTAAACTACACAAGTAGTACAGTATATATTTGTAATGAAACTTGCCTACCAACATATACTGTAACCAAACCAGAGCTGAGCAAACCACGTCAATATTTATTAAAGATAAATAGTCTGATAGTAAACATATGCTTCAAGTTCGATTTCTTTGAAATTTTATGAAATTTGCAACTTGTTCCAAGTATCTAAAAGTATCCAAAAGTCTAACCTCATGATCATCAGTAGTAGAGAAAGTTTTATACTCTGTATTTAATAGCTCTATGACTTTTGAAAATAAAGTTGTTTGAGAAGTTTCTAATCTTACCCAGTACATATATTACATACTAGTAGTACTAGAGTAATAAGGATACCTATTAACTATCCGTATTAATACTGATATTAAAAGTTTGAGTAAATAAATCGATATTATTGCAAAAAAGAGATAGGAATTTTGGCAATAATTTTAAGAGCCCAAGTTCCTCAAAAGATTTAGATACTTTTGAAATTGCCATTTGATATACTATTTTATATCCAAGAAGATAAATAATAGAACACATATCTAGGTTAATTTAACTTGAACATTGTCGGCAGTCGGCAGGGAAAGTCATAAAGTTGTAATATTTTATTTCTTTTCAAAAGAAATTTCCAAGTCACACACCAAGCACAAATAAGTAGGTAAAGTCTGGGCAGTCAAGTAGGAAGTATGAATCTATGAGGTTTGGCAAATTGGCAAAACTCCCAAGTTTTCAAAAAAAAAAAAAAAAGTTGTGAGAAAGGTAATCAGGAAAGTTACTCTCTCCATATTCACAGACATGTAGTCCAAAAAAAAGATCATCAAATTACAATCAAAAGTACTCTTACCTACTTAGGCATTTGGAAAGATAAAAATATTGTTTTTTTTTGAAAATTTGACTCAAGTTTGAATCAAAAAAAGTTTAACTAAACCGTAGGATATGATGTAGAACTGTAGGATATGATGAAAAAAGTAGTCAAAATTTTACAACAATCGTCAGATTTTGTGAGAAATTTGAATTTAAGATGTAAATTTTCAAACTAGGCATTTTTTGTCTATTGTAGAAAATTCTCATGAAGTCAAAATAAGCTCAGATATTATTAGTTACATGTTAAAAGTTGTAAATTACAACTTGTAGCATAAATTAAGCAAAATTTTCTAAAGATCGAAAAAATTTTCCTTCATTTATGACTATACTTTGGCACATTCCAAAATTAAAGGGAGATTTTTAGAGGAAAAATAGTCTTTTTGACAAAAATTTCTTTGATTCAAAGACCGTAATATTATTACAAAGTCTAGGTATTTGACAAACGGCATAAGGAGGACAAGAAACAATGTCAAATCTACGTTACTTTACTCTACTAGTAGTATGTGTATGTACTACTTTTATGAGGTATCTTTAGGTTCTTTTAAAGATCATTTGTTTCCCCAAAAGTAGGTTACTTTCTTTCAAATACCTCTCTTCTCTACCTAGATATCTATGTACCTACTATATCTAAATGTATCCATTGTATCCTTTGTATATTAGGTAAGGTAGATACTTCAAAAGCCAATTCAATGCCAAATACTTGAACATATTTCAAGTGTGAACTATAATGCCCTATATCCCATACATGGTAGTTCTAGTACTATTACTATTACTAGTATTAGTATTAGTTTCAGATTTTTCCTATCTCTGTTGAGACAGACACATTCTCTTTCTCAAAAATCTGATGGGTTTTGTAAACGACCTTTTAACCTATTCAAGTATTCAACTTTCTCCGCTTTCTTTGCCAGCATTATTATTACCTAAGTACCAGTAGTAGGTAAATTACGGCCCAAAATATATGTCTTAAATCGAAAAACTATAAATCGAAATAGGTATTTTTTTTCTATTATTTATTCGAATTTCTATTTCTCAGCATTTTTTTGTATCAATGTATCAATAGGGATTCTATTTATCTTACTATAAGTAGGGTACAGTAGAAGCAGTGGGTACTTGAATATAGTGTGAGAACAGAATTTTTCCATTTGAAAGAAATAAAATTCACTGGGTTTGAACAAAGACTCGGGTTTTTTATCTGAAAGGGGAAAAAACAGGGAAAAGGAGGTCCTGATTTGGGAAAAGAGTCCGATAAATAAATCGGAAATAACACTTTTGCAATAGAACGATACATTTATATGTACCAAGAGTAGTAGTAGGTATAATAAAACAATATAAATGAGAAACAAAAACAAATTTCATTAGCCATATCTACTGGGGAAATTACACATATGTGTGCATGTAAATAGCCAAAAGCAAAAGTTATATACTTAATAGTTATCCTTAGTAGTAGTACATAGCTATAGTAGAACTAGAGTATATTTGTGGTAAATTGTACTTTGTAGGCAAATATTGGAAAGTTTAAAAAAAAAAATCCGACTCAAATCTACAAAAAATACTTTCTCCGAGATAGGACTTTAGTAGACATGCGAAATACTTTTTAGCGATTATTTTGGCGTTAAATCCGATCTAATAATGCTTAACTGTAGCTAAACTAATTAGATAATTTCATATCAATGTTTGTACTAGATGAATAGCAAAATTCTATTCAAATTTTAGCTAAAATTACTAGTTACTAGTTAGGTAAATAGGAAAAATTATAAAATTCTGAGTCGTGCAACTTGCAAAATTGTTGATTTTTTATATCTATCCATTTGTAAGAATGATAAAATCTCTTATATAATTGTAATTGAATCCCATAGGAAATCAAGACAGGGATCAAAACTAGCTTTAGTCAAGTTCTGGAAATATATACAAACATAATCGTATCATTTATACATAAGGTCTTATCGTATCGATCATATATTGAAGCTTAGATAACTTAAATTTGAATTTGAATCCGCAGTTTAGAAAAGTTAAAAACTCATAACTATCATACCAGAATCAGAGTAAAGAAATATATATTATGAGAAATAAGAGATTTAAAGCTTGTACTATTTTCAATAATCCCTCAAGAGATCAGTTTCACCCGTGAAACAGATTTATATTTCGAAATCCATATCTGATGCTATTAGTTTATATATACTGATATATTTTATTTATCCTTGAAATATCAAGTCAAGGGGAAAGGGTTTAAAGTCTTACTATCTGTATACATACAGAATATCGAGTAGTGTTATAAGACCTAGTAGATATCAAAAAAAGGTGAATGTGTAAGTGATTTAAGAATAAAATATTCCAAGTATTAATGTACCATGTAAATGGCAAATGTCTCATTGAACTTGCTATTCAAACAAAAACTTTTTTTCTTTTTTGCAAACTTTTCTAAACTTTCAATAGTTGATACTTGGCTTAAAGTAAAAAAGACTAACACCACAAAAAAACCACAGCTTTATTTATAAAGTTTCACCGATATTCTAAATTTCGGAGGTTTAAGTTTGTCTACACTACTCTACTCTACTATATTATTAGTGTTATTACAGTATGCAAAATGTACAATTTATTTAGTTGGCAAATGGAAAATCGTGATTTTTCTCTCGTATCGATTCTTTACTTTTACTTGTGGGGTTTTTCTACTAACCTAATGACTATTTTATTACTTTGTGACACAAGTCACACGAGCACGTAGTCAGCTACAGTAGATAAAAGATAGAGTGGATTTTGTGTTTAACTTTGACTTTATTATTTGCTACTGCACTGCATGAGAAAAGGGAAACTTAATGAATGGCATTTATTATAATATAGATTTGTAATAATGATTTCACACTCAATTGTACAAATTCAAATTTAACAAAAAAAAATAATAAAAAAAGTCAAAAATATTGATACTCGTACTTATTACAAAGATACAAAATCTGAAAAAATTTAAATTTTCCTGAGATTGATTAGTAGGGTACTTAAACTTAGGTTATGAAATTAGATAAAAAATGAGAATTTTAAGAGCCCTTCTGGTCAACATAGAGGTCTTAAACTTAAAGTAAAATAAGGAAAAGTTAAGCTACCTATTTAGAAAAAAAATTTATTTTTTTAAAAGGTTGTATACAGAACTTTATCTTATCTGAATTTTACAAATCTTACATAATTTTAGCTGATATTTAAAACAGAAACTATTAAACTGATCAAAAATTACTTGTGGAAATCTCTGAATTTGGGTTGAGATTTGACTACTTTACCTAACTTTATGGGACTATAAGAAAATTTCAAAAAATTTTTATTTGCAAAAAAGCAACATAGATCTTGTCCAGAGATCTTGAAAACTGACATTCTATGATTTGACAATTTTCTTTGACTTTTTCGAGATTGATTAATATCAGTATTAGCCAAAAGCAGGTTATTTGGCTCGTGGATTTTCAACACCTTATCCTTACATTACAATTCAATCGATATTATATTTCTATATTTTGCCAATATTATACTTCTACTTATAGGCTTTATAGTACCTTATAGAATTTAACTCTATAATACTGATACTTATAGTATTTGAAGAATATTCGAGCAAATAATACTGTATTATTTGCTTTTTCTCCCACTTTTTAATTTTGCAAGCAGAACTTCACATTACTTACTATATTAGTATAGTACCCTACTATATAATATACCTATCTGGAAGAAAAGGCATTAACTATTAATCTGGGTAATAACTCAAACAAACTCATATTCTTAATACTACTAGTATAGTAGTATAAAGAATAAAAGGCCTGTCTAAAAAATGATATTGTCCCTTGAGATTTACTTTATCAAAAATAATAAATTATATTTTTTTCCTCTATATCAAATCTTAATTCAGCATTATTAATACTACTAGTACTAGTACGTGTATGTATAAGGAATACAAGGAAATGATTAGTCTTTATGATCATCATATTATATTCTAAACTAAAGATAAAAGTACAAATTTCATATTCCTAATCGTAATGAAAAAATCACTTTCTACTCTACCAATCTTTTTATGAGGAGTAATGAAATTTTTTATACTTTTCTCTTATTATGATTACTCGGATTATTGCATAAAAATGAGCCTAGTAATAATAGTAAAATAATATGAGAATATTGATAAAGTTAAAGGCTTAACTGGTACATATTATACTAGTAATATAATAAGATAAGAAAAAAAATTCTTAAAGAAATAAAAAAAGAAATCAATATCATCAAGATCTGTTTAATACCAGTCACCAGTAAATGTGGCTTATCGTAATTTTTCAAGATAAAAATACTCCTAATCTATAAATGCAAACTTAAATTGTAAAAACTCTTGAATCAATTTCAGTTCTAAAAAGTAGAACCTTACAGACTGGTACAATGGCTCTAGGACAAAATCCTAACTGCCAAAATCCTAACAAACCAAAATCCTACCTCCCAAAATCCTACCTAAACCAAAATCCAAAATTTTGTCAAAATTCTCAACTTATAAGATTTTTAATAT
>JAQIXA010003212.1:0-14755 GCA_034699045.1 Nanhermannia cf. coronata Gr-Ori-00579
GTTTGGCAAATGTCCTCTTTGAAAATGTCCGCTTTACAAAAGTCCTATTTGGCAAATGTCCTCTTTGCAAAAGTCAGCTTTGCAAATGTCCTAAGGCAAATGTCTTTTTTCCAAAAATCTCTTTCTAAATGTCCTAGATTCTTACAAAACAGTAGGTTGGGAAAAGTTAATACAGATCTAACTATAAAAAATTAAGTGTCATGTTAGATATCAATGAAATCACAATTGATTGCACTAGAAGCTTTAATCTATCTAAAAATTTAGAATTTTTTTTAGATAGGTTAAAAAAATTACAAAATTATCGTTATTTTAACGGCATTTTTAACCTAATTAACCTAACCTAACCTAATTGTGATTTCATTGATACCTAACATGACACTTAATTATTCATAGTTAGATCTGTATTAACTTTTCCCCAACCTACTGCTATTTTGTAATACATAACATGGAGAAAGCCTAAAAGAGAAAGTCCTTAAAAACCTTCCTTTAACGATTTTGCTGTCAAAAGTCCTAATTTGATACCAATCTTCACCTCTTTTCTTTTTAACATTTTTATCAGTATTTTCAGTTATACTCAAATCACTCTCTTCCGAGCTTACTTAAAATTTCTGAACTCATTTTAAAGAATTTCACAAAAATGGGATAAAATTGTTGTAAATTACCATTCAGAATGACTCAAGATTTATGAATATGAGTTTTCTTAACTATTGTATATAGCTTGTCATGGCCTTATCTCTTAATTTCAATATAATAAATATATAACGATAAGGAAATTATGCTTTTTATTAGTATATTTATGTCAGGATTTGATTTAGCTTAATTGGAGGTGAGTTTGATCCTTTTGAGGAAGAAAAAGAGTGATACAGTGGTCAAAAAGAGTCGATTTTTGGTCAAAAAGAGCCGAAAAAGAGGACAATTTAATCTTAAGTCTTTTTTTGTAAGGCGGCTTTCTTTACAAAGAGTAAGGTGTAGAAAAAGTTCTTTTTTAACTCACCTCTTGTGTCTCTATCGTTGAAGCTCTATGTATTTTGATGTTCTCGTAATCTTCAACACTTAATTCCCTTCTCATTTTGTCCTCGGAGGACTCATCTGAGTCTTGTTGCTTTTGTCGGTCTTTACCACTAGGTACTCTGGAGGGTTGTTTTGATTGTGCTCGTGATTGTGCAACACTCGCATGGATTGAGGGGACTTTAGATTGCTGCAGTCTCTCCGAACCTTCAAAAAAGATCATGCATAATATAAGATTTAATTCACTCTACTATAATATAATCTATGGAATAAGAGGTTTAAAAACAGTGTTGGCAATTTCCAGCCGTACAAAAATTGATCAAAATGGTTAAAATGACCAAAAATGTCGAAATCGAAATCGGAAATCAAAACAATTTCTTGGTTATACTCGTATTTCTCAAAATCAAATTATGTAGTGATAATTTACTTTGAAACGACGTTTACGTTAATAACGTAAACGCTATAACGTAACGTTATAGCGAACGTTCCTAGGTATAAAATTTTTTGGCTTTTTTAATCATTTTGATGCCCTTTTTTTAAGTGCCATCACTGATCCTTTCAAGCATCAATAATCATAAGAAAATATCCAATCAAGACAGTACATTAAATATTTATGTGTGATGGTGATTCGAACCTACTGTTGACTATAAATCTTTTTTTTTTGGTGAAATGTTGTGATCATTTGCTGCAACTAGTAAATATATCTAAAAGTATAGTTGAAGCATCACATTTATATATGTAGTACTTTATAAAATACCTTCTAAATTCAACTTTTCAATCACATTTTCTATAAGATCTTGTGTATTTGTTTCTCCACCACCATCATCATCTATTTTGGGTAAACCATCCAAGAGTTGTATGTCTGGTGGTTCAGTATCACTTGAATAATAATTAGTTTTCCCTAAAGAACTTTTCCTACTTGCTATTTTTGACCTGGATTTTGACCTGAAACCATCAACATCAACTCCACCACCACCATTTCCATCATCTTCTGATGATGAACCAACACTTTTACCAGCACCACTAGCCCCCTTGGTCAATCGCTTCCTCCTTTTACCCACAGCAGCACTCCCAGTCGCAGATGGAGTTAAATTATTATGTGATGGAGAAAGTGTATCGTGGGCTCGATGACTTAAAGGTCTACTTAAAGGTAACCCTGCAGATGTCCCACCTTCTTGGCCATCCTCTACAGGGATGGGCGTCGATGTAGATTTTGGTCCCATCACACCACCACCACCAGAGGTGTCCAGTTGACCACCGAAAAGGTCAGGGGAGATGAGGGTCCGCTCAGCCTGGAGTCTTGAGGTCGCGTCGAGTCGGCTCTCATTCCGGCTCTCCAGTGTTCTGTGGACAAGGCAAATTATTCGTTTATTTAAGCATCTTAATTTGAATTAATTTGAATAATTTAGATAACATAAAAAATCCTGCTGAAATTTCAAAAAATCCATAATTAATTACAATTTGCACTAACTATTTATTATTTACTATAGCCCACATTACATTTTGAAGCCAATTTCAAGAACAAGTCAAAGGTCACAATTTTAGAAATTTCAAAGGTTCAGGCACGAAGTATGCTAATTTAAATACTTCTAATCTAAAATCTAAGCTAGTTGGTACTATACCATTACAAAATTACAAAAAATGCAAGCCTAATTAAGCCTAGTTATATCCAGCATCGTATTTTTGCATTTAAATAAAAGACAAAAGCAATACCCTAATTATTACTTGTTCAGTTATCAAAATTTTTACTCAAAAAAGTTCATAATCCGCATACTCATTATGCTTTTATGCATTTATTTAGCTAAAATGTACATTCAAGATTTTTAAAGAATCACAATCACAAAGACAAATGACAATCTATTAAGGTACTACAAAAGTATGGAATACAATTATAGGTGATATATATTTTTAATCAACTAAACTATGAACTAAACTATGAATCTACAAGAGGTTGAGAAATTTTAATAGGTTATTTAATAGAGAGATTTATTAAAGGTTTTTTAAGCTGGATTTTGCTCATCAACAGTATCAGAATCTGAAAAATAATTAAGAAATATGGATTAATTATAGAGTGGCTAATTACCTATTAAGTCTTCTCTGAGTGGCTGAGTCATTAATAGAAGTGTATGGAAGACCTCCGTGTAATCCTAGAAGCTTTGCTACAGCACTAGATCAAAAATTTCAAAAAAAATAAATTTTTTTTTAGAAATTTTTGAGATAATTTGTACCTGTTTCCTTTGTGAATCGCGGCGTCAAGTGGAGTCATAGTACCCCCTTTTGAAGTCCGCATAAGGGCATTTACATCCGCTTGATTATCAATTAAAATCTGAAAGAAATGACAGATCGAATAAGGGCTCGGATTTAAAGCATCAATAAAGCATACTAGCTGCCTTCTACAAAAGTACAAAAGAGAGGCAGCTAGATTTAAAGGGAAGCCGGGGTTTATGCCAATACCCTGGAGTTCACAGCTTTTGTAACATCTATCTTTAAACTGAAGCAGTAATTCCCGCTTCAGTTTGGAGCTGTTTGCAGCGGAATTTGCCAAAATCATTATCATAATCGAATTTTGCATGAATAATATAGACTACAAAAGATGTGAACAGGGTATTTCATATGCACAAATCCCAGAATCCCCTTTGTATTTTTTGACTCACTTTGACCATCTCCACGTTGTTATTAAGGGCTGCGAGGTGAAGGCAAGTTTTTCCCATTGAGTTTGGTGCGTTTACAGCCTCTGGATTGAGGGATAGGAGCCACACCACAAGGTCTTTCCTCCTGGAAAGTATAGCCTCATGAAGTGGTAAATCACCTGAAAAAAAGTAAATAATCTCAATAAATCAGCGGTTCTAAAATGCTTCTGGTTTTGTCCATCGATTTTTATGGAAAAATTCAAGACAATGTGAATTTCAAGACCTCATTTGAGATAATTTGATGGATTTACTTTTTAGACAATTTAAAAAGGAACTACTCTACTGACTACTATTCATTTGTTGGTACATTTTAGTTACAAAATGACCAAAAATTGTCAATTTTAATTTTTACCTCGAACATTTCTGATCCACAGATTCCCTTCATTTCTCTCCAAAAGTCTTAAAGTCTCCAATTGACCTTTAGCAGCACTACAATTGACATTTTCAAATTTATAAAAAACATGGTATTTCACTAATTATCGGTGAATTTAAGGTACCCGCAATGAGCTGGAGTCCGACCCTTCCTATCTTGCCTATTTGGTTCCGAGCCAAAGTTCAAAAGCATTTCTACAAAAAACGTAAAAAAAACTTAGAATTATTAGAATTTCCACTTTTCTCAAGGTTTGTTTCACCTGAAGCATCAGCATGTCCCAGAGTGACTGCATAAAAAAGTGCTGAACATCCATTGTTGTCAATTATGTCAACTTCAGACCCACAAAGGCCAATTAGAACCTCGATACAGTCAGTATGCCCCCTTGAAGCCGCACAATGTAGAGCTATTGACAATAATACATTAGGTATATTAAATTACATTTATGTATTTATTTCTATATAAATTCATAATAGAAAACCTGTGAGTCCATCTTTGTCAGGTGCAACCACATTAGCTCCAGCATTAACCAGGCACAGTATTGCATCTGCACTACCTACACATTTAGAAAAATCATCAATTATTCATATCAGTTCGAAATTGTATTAGGAGAAAGTAGGCTAATCGAATTAAATTTTTAATTTTAATACTGACCAGCACTGGCTGCCCATAGGAGTGGTTCTCGATCATCACGATCTCGAACATTGACCTATTTATTAATGATTTTTCGGTTTAAATATTGATAAGGTATAATATTTAGAAAGTAGTTACGTCAGCTCCATGTTCGATGAGTCTTCGAAGAACTGCTATCGATTTTTTTGAATTTGGACCATAGACGGTGGACTGGACTCGAGCTGGGGATGGAATCGTCACATTCCCCTTACCGCACATTTGAGCTACAAAAATATTTATCTTTTAAAGCATCTTTAACTGGAAACTATGTCATTGTACTAACTACATATCCTGAATTGCTGATAGTACACATTAGTAAGTAGGTATGTATGTATAGCTAAATAGGATAATTTTACAATATTACCCTACCTTAATTGATTTGATAAGTAGGTACTCGTACTTATAATATTTTTAAAAAGTCTGGTCAAAAAATCTATTCTAATGACCCAAAACTGACAAAATTTTACTTAATTAATGTATTCGCGATATATGACATTCTCAATATCCTGTCAGTTTATGATTTGTTAATTAGAAAAAAATCTCACCTGCATAATGTATCGGATGTGCTGAGTGTATATCCGCTGTAGAAACTGGACATAGGTTAGACAAGAGGGTCTCCAGAATGTCCAATTCTCCACAAACTATCGATAAATAAAATATTATTTCTATCTACAGAGAGTCTTATTAGCTGAGTTTACCCGCTGCCCAATGAACGAGAGAATGTTTTTCATTGTCCAGCAGCTGGACATTTGCACCTGAAGATATCAGCGATTTCACAACATCTGGAAATTTCAAAAAAAAAATCAAAATGTCAGAAAATCTATAGGTACTTATTCTTATAGATATACTTAATACTTATTAATTAAGGTCTTGGAACAGATAGATTGTGTAATAATTCTTTTTACCGTGATTGCCATTAATAACAGCCAGATGTAATGGACTGTAACCTTCCTCGTCCTGCTCATTTATGAGAGATCTGTCAGCCTCGAGGATTACGTCAAGACACTCGATATCACCACGTTCAGCACAGAAATGCAGGGCATATCTGCTAGTCCTTGTTCGATCTCGGATCGATTGTTTCTATTTCAGAAATGCCAATTTAAAATAATGAGATACAGAGTATTAGCCAAAGATTTATTAAAAAATCTCAAATAACATCATCTATAAATCTCTACTTATATGACTGTCAGCCTTAATTACGAAAAAATTTCGCAAGAATTTTGCAAAAAGCTATTTTCAAATTGACTTTTTTAAGATTTGTAAGATAATAATGGTTATTATTAATGATAATAATAAAATACCCAATTAGAAATAAGAATAAGGAAAATTTTCTAAACATTCAAATAGCTTAAAAAATGCAAGTCTATAGTTGTGCTTTCACCACCCACCCTTGAGTTTGGAATTTTTATGCCCAAAATTTTGCATCGCTCTCTAATTTTTTTCAGTCCTTGTCTAACACAGTGGTTAATGCAATAAGGTATGTAAAATCTAAAATCATTTGCAAATTTCTTAAAAACCGATTATCCTTTAACAAAGGTGAAAGTTGGTGAAAGTTACATAATCAGCTTATACTCGATTAAAATGCTGAAAGTACAAATTTAACTCACATTTCTTATAAAAGTAATTTCTAATATGTAAAATACAAGTACACTACCCACCCCCATTTAAATCATCAATATCAGTCATAATTTTAAGTGAATATTTAGACTAGGGACTAGGTTTATGATTCATAAACCTAGTCCCTAGTCTAAATATTCACTTAAAATTTTCAAAATAATTAAATCTAAAAGATATAGTGTAAGTTTCTACCATTTTTTCAACTTTTCTTAGGAATTTTAAAGTTTACAGATTACTGATAAATAATTTCAATGCACAGAGTATGCACAGAGTACAGGGTCTTCCAGAAATAGGTAGCGAAAATGTCTAGACGTTAATATAGTATAAGCCAGATCGTTGTTAAACAAGCATCTAAGATATGAAATCGATAGGAAATTTAACGGAGATCACAAATCTCAAAACCTTTTGATGCTGCTATTATCATGACCAGGTTATAAGTAATGGGTCAAGACTGAAGACATTTTTCATAAGAAAAAAATTGAAATGGATCAAAATTGCTTCAAAAGACTTGAAAAGTCAAAATTTATTATACCCAGGTATAGTGCTCGGAAACCTTGTCTCTTTAAGGACAATTTTAGCTCTTTTCCATTTTTTGTAATTTTTATCCTATGGAAAATGTGTTCAGTTTAATGACCCATACTTATGACCTGGTCCGGATAATCTTAGCATCAAAAGGTTTTGAGATTCGTGATCTCCGTTAAATTCCCTATCGATTTCATATATTTTCTTGTTTAAAAATCCGATTGGGCCTATACTATATTAAGGCCTAAGCATTATCGCCACCTACTTTTGAAATACCCAGTATATAATATAGTGAGTATAGAATGATTGTTTGTTAAATAATTAAAAGTATGACTACCTTTTTCTTCAGAATTCTTTGAACTTCATCGATTTTTCCTTTTTGGCAAGCAAGCATGAGTCCAGTCATCCCATAATTTGAGGATCTCGCCAATTTCATATTCAAATTACTTCGACTAATTGGCATTGGCTGACCACCAGAAGGTGTATTACTCATATTTTTATGAGTCTCTGACTCGGTATACATCACGTCTGTCATTTTTATCTAAATTCTTTTCAATCCAGTCTTTAATCCACCATTTCAATTTCAAAAGCTTCGACTAACCTGTACAAAAAGCAAAAATCGAGGTTACTTCATAATTCATCGATCATTTTGAATTTTTAAAGTTTAAAATTCTTGTTCTGCTCTAAATACCCAAGTACCTAGTACCTACACTATATGTATGGTCTTTAATTTAATTGATAGGTGTGTAGGTCGATTCACTCAAGTCGATAAAATAAAATTCAAGTTCTCCTTTTTTAATTAAATAAATTTAGAGCTGAAGCAAATTAGGGATAAATTGTAGATTTCTACGTACAAAAATATGAAGTTTTAGGTCATCAGATTGCATAAATAGTAAATATTTCATTTGAAATGAAATACTTTGTATTATGGATTATTTTGCTAGAGTTTGGGTTAAGGTAAGGCTAAGAAACTCTTTAAATTTGAGTTTAAAGTAACTACTTGTAGTATAATTTATACTTTTAATACGAGTAGTAAATATTTGTTTTTTATAAATAAGGTAAATACTACTAGGCTTAATGAAATGAAGGTTTGACTAGTAGGTATAGTAAATGATTGAGAACAAAATCGAGAATTTTTCGGGTTTTTCGCCCATCTAAATCAAAGTGGGTCAGCAGGTCGGCTCGACACATTCGTGCTCGAATCGAAGCCCAAGGGCAAGTTTTTTGGAGAAAAAACTAACTTTTTTAGAGTTCAGAAAAGCTAAGATATTTTTTACAAAGAAATCTCTTTATAAAGAACTTTTCCAGGACAATTCTAAGAAGAAAGGTAACTTTCACCGACCTAATCACTGTAGGATATTTTGCAAAATCAACAAGGGATTTTGCTCATCTTACTCCTGTCCTTGTAAATTAGTGAGATTTATAAAATATTGAAAGATATTTTGGAAATTTCTGCAATTTTTTTTTTGCAAAATCGAAGGCTTTTCTGACCAAGTGAAAGTTGAGAAAGTAACCTAAAATAGGATACTAAAGAGTTCAGTTTTCAAATGATTTGTAAATATAAAGCAATGATACTGCAATTCAATACATATTAAGTACATTTAAATGACTTATTGATGCCTAATTACTGTTTTAAAGTTTACTAATTGTAGTTAAGTTGCTTAAAGATATAATAGGTAGGTAGTAGGTACCTAAACTATCAACGTATTTAAGGCGTGTAATCTTTCACAAGTTGTTGAATTACCTTATATAGAGGTATGCTTGTAGATTGTGTGTGTAATAGTGGTATATTATATGACATAATAAACTAATCTGTAGAAAAGTAATATTTTAAAACAAACAGCTCAAACTGTTAAGATAATCAATAAGTCCTGCTGTTTTAAGACCTTCAAACTTTTACTAATTTATTTAAATCGGCCTTTTTTACTAAACAACTCATATTAATATTAGTAGTAGGTACTTCTATATACTAGTGCTAGTACTACTAACTGCAGTAGTACCTCCATGTATTTACTAAGTAACTACTTATGTAACCTTTTATACCTATTGGTAGGGTACTATTTGTTATTTAGGATATCAGAGATTATTTTAAAAAAATTGAGTACCCTACTGGTACTTATCATAATATTAGAAATACAGTGTATTTAGGTACTACAAGTAGGTACTTACGGAAGGTAAGTACCCCCATAAAATGTAAAATTGAAATTTTACCCAAAATTGTGCCTAAAATTATACCTAAACTGATATTTGTAGGGACTTATGCGCTATAAATTCTTGTTTGACAAAAATTGTACTTATTCAAGCCTAAAAGAGTTTACATAGGCTTATTTCCCATAAGAAACTGTATAGTAGGGTACTTGAATTTATAGACTTTTTATTTAAATCTAAAGTTGAATATTCGGTGTAATAATAAGTACCTATATAAATTTATTAAATGCTTTTTTAGATTTCGAAAAAATGCATTATGGTATAAATCGATGTTGATGAGTAGGTTACTTAACATTAGTTCTACTAGTTCTATGCAATTAAGTGCCAGATTAAATCTACAATTTCAACAAAAAATTACCTACCTACTACCTATGTATTTTAGTTCTAAAATGATTTCTTGACAGGTACAAATACACAAAATGTAGTTGATGGGTTTTAACCGAATTTTGAGGAAATGTGTAATAAAAATAAATCTGAAGGTCATTTCCCATCAGCAGAGCACTTTACAAGTGCCTCTACTAAAGTGACCACTTGTCCTTCAAACACTCTGAAAAATATCCGTTTTTTAATCATCTAAAATTACAATCAAGGAGAACTTGAAAATGTTAATTACACAATTACCCTCTAACTTTTCACATATTCTCATTTATATTATAGTACTCTTGGGTATACTCGTATAGAGTAGGTATACTTATATGACAAGTATTAAATAAAAAGTCAGTTTGGATGATTTACAGTAATTTGAAATCTAATTATGTAAGTTTATGCCATTTACATTAGGTATATAGAATAATAGAATAGAATAGGGTAAGTAGCACATGCTAAAAAAAAAGGTAAATGGTCAAAGTCCTTGAAATTTCAAATTATCTACAAATTGCGTGATTTTGAATGAGGCAAAGTATTTTTGCGATATTTAAAAGATTAGAATTAGAAATCGTGCTATACAAATAAAATGCCTATTTAAATGGTCAGGCTAACTAACCATATCCATAATAAACCGAATTTGAAATAGGTATACATAAATGGCATAAATGATTCGATGTAAAAATGTTGAGAAAAATCGACAAAACAAAATAAATATTAACCTTTTGATTTTGATAACTTGCCATTTATATTACTAATCTGTATTGTGGGGGGAAATTAGGTTTATTTATCCCGATTGATTATAAACTTTCTTTTTGAATCAATTTGATCGAAAAATGCTCAGCATATGACATTAGCTAATTAAATCCACTTGTTAAAAGTGACATTTAGTTGGAAAAGGAGACCTTTGTACTTTTTAGAACAAGTGTTTTAGAATTAGACAAAATGCAATTATTTTAAAAAAAAAGTACAATTAAAGTAAAACACTTTAGTAGAAGCCTTTCTTTAATAATTTTGAACATTTCTTTAAAATAGGTTAGGTTAGCCTCTATTTGGCATTTTAAGCCTCTATTAGTAGGTACTACAATACCTTGCTTTACATATAGCTTTATAGTACCCTGCTTTTTATACTACGAGTACATGTCACAATTTTTGCAAGTAAAAATAGCAAATTTTCTAAATTTTCTAAATAAGCAAATTTTCTTGCTTATTTGGCCACTGTACACTGTAAATTGTAGAATACTTATTATAACTTATAATTATAATACTCGCAGTACTACGAGGAGTAAATGAATTTTTTAAATCTAATTACATTTTTACGGTTCATTTTACTTGAATAACTAAAGTATGAATCATATAGTATTTTAGTCATACATAAGAATATAATATTAATAAAATAACCTACCTACTACTAATTTCAAAATTTCATACACTTATCTATTAGTACTCTAGACTCTGACTCTACTACTAATAGTATGTAACTATTATATGTAAATAGTTAATTAAAGGTAAGTGATCGATTTTTAACTTTTTCTTAAATGGCAAAGTTTTGACAAATTAGATGTACTTACTGTGACTTTCTCCAATGCAATGATACTGGAATTTAAAAACCTCGATATAGGTATAGGTATATAAGTTGTTTCTATTCTATTGACTCAAATTTTGAGTAAATAATTTGTAACTTTCATCAGTGGATATCTAACATTTAGAACAATACAATAGGTAAAAAAAATAATTTTTGTAAAAAAAACGAGGTTCTTTAATTTCAAGTGAAAGTTGGTGAAAGTTGAGATAATATCGTATATAGTCGAAATATTTAAGATAATTTTCCAAATATGTAATCAACAAGTAATGTATGTATCTACTATAAATAGCAAGTAGGTATACCTAATTAAGTTTAATCTATTCAAATATATCAAGATAGGTATAGCAATTAAACCAAATTAAATAAAACCAATTAGTATTTAAACTAGGTACGATACTCTAGCTATAAGCACTTTCAAAAAAATATTACTATATACTCGTAATATCTGTAAGTATGTACAATCAACCATTTTTGATAGTACCCTATACTTACTCGTAGAACTTATAATATGACCTTATTTTTATTATTTCTATTGATAATAAGAACCATTTGTCAATAGAAATAGGTAGGAGTAGGCTACGAATATAATAATTGAGTACTTTGCCTACCTACTTATTATGTAATTCAAAATAAAAATATTTAGAACTGTCTTGGGGTAAAGGAACTCTTATTACTAGTGTAGAGTGTAGAAAAATACTCAAGTTATTGACAAAAAATATTTATGTCAGTAGTCTAGTAGTCATTTACCTACCTTTTCTTTATATTATTATGTTGTATTAACTATTCTCGAGATAGTTAGTCACCATGAATAATTAATATTTGAGGAAGTTCCAAAGAAAAATCCATACTTGATTGCAATTCGATTTTATACCCCTACTCGTAAACCAGTAAGGGTACTTTTTACTAGTAGCACAACTGTCAGGTAAAAAACATCCAAATTATGGAAGAAACTACTACAGAATCATAGATAACTTGATACTCGTATTTCTCACTTTTTTTGAACAACAAAAAGTAAACACATCACATTTTTAATTTTAATATATAATCCCTCGTAATAGAAAATGTACAAATGTACAAAAGTCTTTTGACAAGATGGAAGATAATTAGTATACTAGAAGAATAGTATTAGTATTAGTAAGAAAATATATGAGTGTATGTATGGGTATTTTTTGGGGGTAATTTAGAAGGATTTCGATAAAACTATTCTATTCTAATAAGTAGTAGTTAGGTACTAGTAGTATAAAGCACCTTGATTCTTATACTATCTAGAAGCACTTGACGACCACCACTATTTTTACTAGGTTCGCTTGAGTGACTGAACAAGTCAAGTCAAGAAAGTTCCAAGTTTTTTTCTCCAAAACTTGGTCAATTGAGTAGAGTAAGTAAGAGTAATATAGAGTTATTAGAGTAGAGGCTTTTTGTATATGGGCATGAAATCGTCGCCTGGAGACGACTTTCACCAGGTAGAAAAGGTAGAACTTTCTCTAGCTTGTGGGTATTTTTTTTAGGACTTGTTCTTGGTCAAATAAACAAAGTTTGGACAGAAATTTTACCTACATAATACCCTATCATAAGCCATATTATACGTCTATAATAATAATTTGCAATATGAAACATCGTATCGTACCTAATAAAGAATAGGTAGTACTATTTTATAAATTATATTACTACAAATACTACAGAAGTATTTATCAAGTTAGCAAGCATCAGTATCTAAAAAAAATTTAAAATGATATGCAATGGAAGAGCAAGAAAGCGTCTTAATCGAAATTTTTAGCATTCTTTTTACTTACAAAATGATCAGACATGTGGACTCGATTACTGATCCTGCTGATCATTAAAATCATAGGATTTTCGAGATTCAGGATATACTATACTGTAATGTAACCTTATTTTTAGAATTTGTATTTCGATTTCGAATACAAATTTGTATTTCCAAGTGTCCTGAATTATTAAGTAGGGATTTTCTTTACAGCGAGATTCCACTCTATTTCATAACCTCGAGATAACTTTTTTGTCATTTTCTGAATGAATTACGAGTGAATAACACCCATGAAATTGAACTTATTGTCGAATTGACTTTTCTTTTCATAGTGTTCGTAGGTAGAGTACTTTTCTTTGTTCTAACGACTTTACTTTCGAATTTCGAAGGATAAAGTGTGATATATGACATTGAAATGAGTTATGATTACTATTTCCTTTTGAATTTGTCCAATTCTTATTCTTAAGATTAGACACTCTTCTATTAGTAATACTATATATTTGTATTTAAACTACTTGGATATAGAAAACTACCTAATTACCTATATAATCAAAGAATAAAATCAAAGTGGGTACTTATATTATGTTACGTTGCACAAATTTTTCAACATTTTTATTTAATTTGATTTTAAGTACTGGTAGATAAATTATATATAACCATTTTTAAAATATGCAGTAATAAACTATTAGCAATGAACAATTACAATAAATAATATTAAAAAGTAAGTACCTATATTTATAAATTGTAGTAATACTAGTACTGCAGTAACAATATCCAAAATAGTACTTGTACAATAGAGATAAATTACTATACATGAGTAAGATTAAAAATACTTTCTGAATTGGAAGGAATTGTTTACAAATAAGTCAAAATAAAATAAAGTTAAATTAATTGTCTTTCTACTCTAATAGTCGAAAACAATTATATTTTATAGCCTTCAATAAACTAATCACCAAAATAATATCTAGGTAAATTGTAAACTTGTACCGAATCTATAAATATAAATGTACATAGGTATTAAAATACTCTTTTTTATGTGTAGGTATAGGTAATAGGAGTAGGTAATTCATAGCGTTCAGTTAAAATTGTAGTAATACTTGGTATCATAAAAATATCTACCGATAAGCAATTATCTATTTTTAAATAATAAAATAGTCTGTATCTGTTGTGGTTTTGAGGAAGGATTAAGGATATATAAGATTTGATTTGATAATTTAAATGCAATTTAATGCTTCAAGATAAGATAATGGTTATATAATATGTTATAATCTAAATCTAAACTCTAAATTAGGTAATTCCTAAAAGATTCTGAATAAAAATGTAAGGCTCAATAATAAGTGCACAATAAAAAGGACATTATTTTAAGTATACTATACATACTTATATACCTACGTTAAAGATTAAGGACGAAATGGAATGTATGATCTTTGTGATTTTAAGTAACATTGATTGAAAATACTGATTTCTAATATCTATTCTAAATCTAAATCTAATATTATTAAGTACTGTGAAGTGAATCCGTGAGCTTATACTTATAGTTAATAAGATCTTTTTGTAGTAAAAGGTACTTGTAGTAGATAAAGTTGTGATTTAAAATTGTGATTTGACATACCAAAAACATTTTGTATTGTGATTTCGATGAAATAATTTATTGCTGCTTTACTGATGAAAATGAGGCAGACGTGGAAGTGGAAGGTGCAGATGATCGTTGTTTTAAACCCTTAAGTGAAATATGCCGCCTGGGCACTACTGGTGGTTGAGGTGATTGAGGTACTGACGATGATTCATAATTTTGTGCTTTAAAATAGTAAGTAATTTACATTATTAGTTACTGTAATTTTTTAAATGTGAGAAATACCTAGGTATACTAGGTGGGTCGCCGACAAAATCCTATCTGCCAAAATCCTACCAAACCAAAATCCTACCGACCGAAATCCTACCTAAACCAAAATCCAAAA
>JAQIXA010003213.1:0-14754 GCA_034699045.1 Nanhermannia cf. coronata Gr-Ori-00579
CAGACAGACATACAGACAGACAGACGGACAAAGTGCAAGCAAAGTTGAATAGTAAGTGCTCGCTTCGCTCGCCCAATTATGTTTAAATTTTAAAATCATAATCAGATTCAATTACTAATAGTTAATACTTATATAATTGTTGAATATTATGACTATAAATATCTCGAAAAATATTATCTACATCCTCTTGAATTTGATTCGGATATTATTGAGTATAATGCGGTAAATAACTCATTTCTAACTAAAATAAATACTTTTTTAAAGTCATCGAGTTATTAAAAGTACATAATATGATACATAGGTACTTTATAAGTATATAAATACTTATCTATGTATTTATTAGCCGATTATAATTAATTTGGGTGGTTTTCATATGAGTAAGCCGATTTTAATATGCATTTGATTGACTCAATCCTCAGTTAACAATTATTTTTGGTAAAATCTACAAACCGACTAAAATGTACACATATTTTTGGCGATCCTTATCTAACACATGTATTAATAAACAAAGCTTAGCCATCACAAAAGCTCATTTAGAAATTTTAAAAATATTTAAAAACACACCACTCTATTCTATACTAACTATAAGACCTAGAGGTTTGAAATTTCTTTACAAAGAGTAAGTACCCTACAGTACCCTATATAGTACCCTATAGTTATTTAAATTACCTACAAAATTAGGTAACCTTTTATGTAATATTTTATTTTGCCAAAGAAATAAGGATTTTGAATTTCTGCCAGCTAAAAAATGGATAAAATGGATGTAATAATAGTGTATTACATATGATACTGGGCACTGTATATAGATAAATATAGTAGGTATGTAGATACTTAAGTACATGGTGAATATACTGATATGCTAATAGTTATTATTATGATGATATTTAGTTATTTGTAGAACTTTGTGGTGTGAGTATCTCGAAGGGATTTGAGGAAATAAAAGTACTCGTGTAATTGTTTGAGCAATTATTTTAGACATCATAAAAGGAAATTACTTAAGAGCCCAAAATTTACTCAAAATTTCAGCATTACACATACAAGTATAACATAGTAAGTACTTACATTACAATTCATATATAGAAAAACACATAAAATGGAATATCTAATATGTTAAAGTACCCTTTACTATAAGTTTTGCACATTAAATTATGATCAAAGTTACTTTTCAAAATCCAAATTCAAAGCCTTTGTTTTCAAAAGATATAAGATTTTATTATTTACATATAGTAGTTTACAGCAAAAGCATGATTATCAGAGCCCGGACAAAAAAGGCACTTAAAATGCAAAAAAGGCAGCTAAAAATGGCAAAAAAGGCACATAAAAGGCAGTTAAAAATCAAATTTTAATGATAACTTTTATTTAAAATCAAAAAAACTTTAATAGACAAAATACAGAAATTGATTTTACTTTTTTATTGCCATTTTTAATGAATCAAAATCCATAAAAATTTAACCAAAATCACCATTTTTTGAAATCATATTTTTAAAATTGAATTTTTTTTTCAAAATTTAAAAAAAACTTGCAAAAAAATCATAAAATCACAATTTCTAATAGAAAAATAGCCAAAAAGGCAGAAAAAAGGCACTTATTCCAAAAAAGGCAGAAAAAAGGGCACTTCATTGGACTTAGTTTGACCTAAAACGGATATATCCTAAGTATTAGGGTCATCAGACTCACTAAAAATAAGTGCCTCAAAACTGCCTTTCCGGGCTCTGATGATTATACAATATTATTTTAAATATTATTCATTTTAACTGAGCTTAGGTAGGCACTTTATGTATGTCTACCTTATGGTTTCGATAATATTTCAGATCTCTTGGTCTACTCGTATTTTGTACAAAATTCAATAATTTCTTACAACTTATTTATGACTTGTTAGACGATAGATACTCGTATTATATTTTGAATAAAAGGCTTTAATTCAATAATGGAATTTCAATTCAAATTTTTTGACTTTTTGTACAATTCAATTCGGATTTGTTATTTCCCAATCTATTTAACTCGGATTTTCCAAAAGATTCAATTTTTACGACTGTTTTACAAGTTTTAAATCACTTTTAAACTAAATTATAATATACCTACCTATACGTATATGTATCGTAAAAGATTCAATTTATGAAACTCGAGATTTTAATAAAAATTTCATTTTTATCCTTTATAAAGAAGTCTATTTTAAAAGTTAATTATCGTGTAAATTGAATGGAAATGTGGGGTTAAAATAAAATGTATGAGATTATTGAATGATTCCTGATTCTATATATATGTATATGTATAATGTAATTATACTCTATATGTATATACCACCATATTTATAATTGAAATTAAATTGAAATCTGAGTTCAAATTCAATTATCTATACGTAGTATAGTTGTAAGTATAAACCTATGGTTTTAGCATTAGTCTAGTAAGTAGTAGGCGGAAATTGTTAAAATCTAATTTTAATTCTCAAAGTCTGCTTCAAGTCATACTAGTTTATATTTAATCCCTATTACACATCTTATATAAAATAAAAATACCCTACTATATTCTATACTATACATGTTAAAAAATCTCAAAATTTCTACAAAATACGAAAAAAAAAGTCAGTTATTTCGAATTTTAAGCTCTAGACTCGAAATTCCGCAATGAGATTTCAAAGTTCTGCTGATATTTCAAACAAATTGTTTTGAATTTCCGATTTTAAATGTAATTTTAAAATTAAAAAAACGGATTTCTACATGAGGATGTATTTATAAATGAACCAGTATAAGGCATTTGTAGTAGGGCTATAATACATAGATACGAGTATATGCAGCTGGGTTTTAGGATCTATTTTGAATTTTGATGGTAAAAGGTTGGAATTTGAGAATATTATTTGAGATATGCAAAAGTGAAAATTTTAATCTCGAGAGACCTTTTCCCTACCCCATTTATACATATAGGAATTACTTTGCAAACTTACCTATCTATATAAGGTAAATATATGTACAAAGGTATTTATAAATTTTCCTTTAGTTTTGAGTTATTTCGTATAAAATATCCTGTTGCTTTCTCCTCAGTTTTTTTTTGATTTGACTTTATATTTTATTCATAAACAAAGCAGAAAAATTCAACAAAATATCTAAATAGGGATTTTTTGCTCGAAAAAACTAATTTATTTCTTATGCTTCTTTGCACAGCTATACTTTAATATACGTAGAAAAGGTAGGTACTACTCTATATTTATAATAGAATACTTAGACGAGCGAAGTGAGGCCTTACTATTCGACTTTTCTTGCACTTTCTCTGTTTGTCTGAACGTTTTTCTCTCATTTCAGAGGATTTCTCGAAAATTATTAAACCGATTTTAACCAAACTTGGCATGAAGGCCCTTATATCCGTAAAGTCTACTTGTACCATTTACTCGAAAATTTTAGATTACCCCATCCCTTGAACCATTTAAGTGTCTATATGTTAATCAAATGGGGAAAAAATAAAAAATGAGATATCGAATATTGAATACGAATTTGAAATTCATTTGATCCAAATGTTGACCTTTGACCTCAAATAATGGAGTCACTTAATGGAGTCACTCAAATAATGGAGATTTAAGGAGCTATAAGGGCAGTAAGCAGTTGATTAAATCCTAATATGTAATATATTCTATGATAAAGTACTATACTTTATAAAAGCCCATATATGTATAAAGATTGGTATAAATTTAAAAAATCCAAAATTTGATAGATACCTTTAAAAAATCAAATTTCTTTTGAAATCCCCTACTTTTTACTTACTTTCTAAAAGTCCGAATTTTTCTTGATATAAATATCATATTGTATGCAAATTGTAAATATAATTTTTTTTCTAGAAATGCTTATTTGTGTCTATGTATATGGTACTTATATCTAGGTAGTTATTTTCCTTGAAGAAAATAGTTTCTCAAGAATATAAAAAAAATCCTACAAATAAGCTCTTTTAAAGCTTTTAACAAATAAGGCAAACAAGTTGAGTTTTTTTTTGAAGTTTTTCATATGTTTAGTTACTATATTATGTAAGTACATACTAGCATTATATTGGTAAGTATAAAAAGTTCCTGTAAATAAATCTACCAGATTACTTGATATGTAAGTAAAGCTAGACAATTTATCCATGCTTTTTGGTTTTTGTGCAATTCATAATAAGTTTCGGAACTTATTAAATACAGTACCCTACCCTACCCTACCCTACCCTACCTACTGATATATCTGTAGTACAGTAGGTATTATATTATGTATAATGAAAGACTTAACATATCATAGTACTTATGTATGGTTTAGTTAATAAATAAATATGAAAATTTTTCTGACAGTGTTTTCACCGACTTATTAGACCATAAGAAATATCTGTAAAAAAATATTAATACTACCTACTACTATAGCACAAATAGATGAGAAAAGTAGACTCATTTAACAAAATTGATCCTGTGGGAAATTAATTTCCTCAGTTTTTTCTTTCTAAATACATATAAACCATCATCATCATTCTAGTACCTACTAACTATTTATTTTGTATGTTGTAGTAAATTTACTAAATATGTTTAAATTGATGATAATTTTACTATGCACGAGGGCCTTTCGACAAATAGTGAGTATCTTTTTACTTGGTCAAGTCAGGTCAAAAGTCAAATATAATGATCTCATCGTAAAGAACTACATTTTTTTGGAACATGTTGGGAAATGACCTAGAAATCTAAAAATCCCAGCATTTTCCTAAATAATGTAGACCTTTATGATGAAATTAATTAGATTTGACCTAACTTGACCCTGTAAAAAGATGCTCCCTATTCGTCGAAACGCCCTCGTATTATAATTGAAATATTTTAAATTAAACTTGTTTAAAGCAGATTTATTATATAATATTTGGTTTTTGTAAAATTTACTCATCTTGAGAGCATTAGATAATCTAAAATCTAAAACTAAAAATTTAAAAAATCTGTAACTAATTTCGTATTTTGAGTGCAACATATGTTTTGTTATGAGCATTTATTTTTTGTTTGTTGGCTTCTGACTCTAACTGACAAAAAAGTTAGCTTCAACTTTGATCTGCTCGATCGAATGATCCTAAAAAAAAGTTGGCATTTATTTCCAATCAAAAAAGCCATATAGAAATAATTATTTCCCCTTTTTTTTTGCTCAAAGATAACCCATATTGAATCCAAAAAAAGAAACTACAGATATAATACACAAGCTTCGTATATAACCTTACCTAGTAAGCAAGTCAAGTCTTTTTGGTATAATCCTGATAATCACAAATGAGATCTCATTTTTTCTCAATTTAATTTAATTATACATTAACAGGCTAAACACATACACAAAAATCCATAGATAAAAAAAATTTCATAATATAACCTAGACTTTATACTATCTAAATAGAGACTTAAATTATTTTTTTATACCTTGAATTTGAAGCATTTTATGATTTTTAATTTCCTTTTATGAGCATTTCAAAATACATAGCAATAAATAGATAGTACCTATAGTAGGTACTTATTACTCTGTAGTTACCTACAGAGATTACGATAATAGTACTATTTGTACTTTTACTAGTGCTAGTGAAAGCTCACTTACACTATTACCTACTATTTTAAAATACTAGAGTACTTACCTATCTCTAGTAGATATTTTAAGTCTAATTATTAAATAAAATGAAATCTATATGAGTAACCTCCTTTTTAACATTTTTTTAAGCACCTTTGTATAAAAAAATGTTCAAGATTAAGCATATTCTTAAGCTTATAAGGCTATACTTAAGGCCTAAAAAATCTTTATCCTAAAAAATCTTAGATTTCTTAATTTTATCAAATGAACAAAGCTGTTTTTGACTAGCATATACTGATATTTTGCATGTCATAGTCTTTAAAATGTAAATTGTATATCAGTATTTCTGGCCAATTTAGGCTTAAAATCACACTCTACTTATATCAGTATAAGTATCTACTGATACTCTAGTACTTAGGATAGTACCCTCTAATTTTAGTCAAAATATAGGTACTTAAAATTATGAGGTTCTGTTATTTCAAAACATATTTAAATTTCATTTGGTACTCTACAATTCTAACTTATATTTTTTGCCAAATATAGGTTGAAATTACGGTTTTTTTTTTGTAAAAATCGTCTCTTTTTTGTCAAAATGAGGATTATATAAGCTACCAGAGCATTATATGCGAGCTACTGGGTATGAAATAGGATTTCGGAAAAAACATTAAATTTTATTCTCACCTTGAGTCGAAAATATTTAGAGAAAAGGCTCAGGCATTTTTAATTTTTTTAAAAAGTATTTTTTTCTTTCTATCTCTATGTAGTGGGTAATGATGCAGATAGTATAGTATGGTAGGTTATATAATGGTACAAGTAAAATGCAAAAACTCATAGAAAATATTAAGATTGATGATAAAAATGACTTTTTTTTCTCCCTACCTCTGTAGAAATTGCTGAATCTGCTGGTGGTAGTGGTGATCCTCGTGGTGATAACATGCTGAGCTTATGTGATCCTTCTCGCCAAGATAAAATAAAACAAATTTTTTTTATGAATACTGAATAAGTTTTGGTTGGAACAAAAAAAAACAATCTGTTTTTGGTTTGGATATAAAAGTAAAAAGTTAAAGTGTTTGTGGATGGTGTAAAACCAATTTAAAATAATTTATTCCTTGTACAAATACTTAAAGTACTAAAAGTACACCAGTACACTCTAAAGATAAGTGCAATTTTTTTGCTTTTTTTTTTCGAGAATAATTTCTTTTTAAAGAGAATAGAATCTGGTCAAAATGTACGGACTACTTCTTGAGTCTTTGGCTACTTATATTAAAATCAACTGGGGTGAAGGGAAATGGGAAGCTATAAGGGTTAGTTGACCTTTTGAATCAAAATTTTAAATTTTTTTGACCTTGAATTTATCATACACTCATTTAAAGTATGTACAATTATGATTAAAATGAAATATTTTTGCATTTTAGAGAAGAGCCGGGATTGACACACCTTCATTTTCAGTTCATCAAGTTTACGCTGAAGATATGATCCCCAAACTCGTGGCTTCAGCAGTTGAGGTAATTTTTAACTTAACTTGCCATTTTTGGCCAAAATTCTAAAAATGAATTTCATTGAAAATTCAAACTTAAATATGCTCACTGTATTATTTGACTTTTAGAAAAAACTTTAAGATTTTATATGTATGCATCTATATATTAGGGCTAGTAAATATTTATTTAAAAAGTAGGTACAAATCAGATCAAAGTTTCAATCATGAAAATAATTTAGAACTATTTTTATAAAATATATCAGTAGATACAGAGTAGGTAGGGTATACATACATAGCCTATTGCCTATTACTTACTATCACTATCACTATCAGTAAATACTAAATACCTTCATATGATTGAATCTAACATTCTAATAAAATTATCTAGCAATATATTGTATGTAGGCATGCAAGCTTACCGAATTAATTAAAATTTGTCCAAATCATACTTTGGGTTTTCAGTTTTTAGGAATTTATTAATTAATTATGAGTTTGTGGTGATGATAATCAAAGAGAGTACATGGAACTTGTTCTACTACAAATACTACAAATACTACAAATATCAATAGTAGGGTACTATTCCACTACAAATATAAGCAAAACATGGTCAAGGTGAATTCAGCCCAGGGTTATGTTTTTGGTCAAGCTAATTTTATATTTAGGGTACTTATTTACTACCCAATAAACAGACAGACCAATTTAGACTTGTAGGTAGGTAATGAAAATGAATGAATATTGCAATTGATAGTATTACAGTCTATAGGAACCACCTGAATCTTTTAATTAACTTCACTCATCTCATGTCCTGTTCAATTAGTATCTACTACCTATATAGTAGGTACATACTTTACAACTCTTACACAATATCGAAAATTTATAAATTTTATCAAATCTTTAAGCTAAATAAAAATCTGGTAAGAGCTTATTATGTAGATACTGTAAAGGTACTTACGAGCTGTGTTCAATTTTTATTTTTTTAAATACTTTGTATATATTGCAAAATTGCAAAATAACAAAACGACAATTTATAAGTATTTATTCATAAAAGTAGATATAATGTATTATGTAGGAATTCCTAAATTTTATTTATTCGAATAATACCTTAGATAAAAATAAATGACACTTCAGAATTATATAAGTAATATTGTTATATGTAGTAGTATTATTAGAACAACTGCATAATCAGCAGAACAACTGAATAATTAATTTTTTGATTTGGTCTTGTTGAGCCCTGGATTCTGAAGTTTATTTTACTTTTATTATGATCCTGTAAATCGATTAAAATATTTACATTAAAGACAACATATATAGTGTAACAATTGTATAAAATTTCCTAACTTAATACCATTTAGGTATAGTAGTATCTTTGTTTTTGTTATATCAAATTTTTTGTAAAAAAATGATTGAAAAACTTGAATAATGATAAAAAAACCATCATAAAGTTATAATTTGGCAGTTTTTGCGAAATATCTGTAATTTGATAATTAAAATAGATATTTACCTATATTTTGAGATTTATTGTAAATCAAATTTGATTTAACATTGGGATTTTGAAGTCTATTAAAATCCAACTTGTATAATATTTCAAAAACCTCTATTGAGGACCTTCTTGTTAGTTCAATGAATGCTAAAGTCATTAATTATGATTGTTTTTTTTTGTTTTTTTTTCGTAGGAACTGGGTATTAAAGAAAATGAATTTTTTGAAGCCATGGGTGTTGCTTTCATCTGTTTTGTAAGTCAGTATGGTTATGACCAAATCATGTCAGTACTTGGACGACATATGCGAGATTTCCTCAATGGTAATTTCATTAATAAACCTACCAAAATTCTTATCTATTTATAAAAAAAACTAGTCTTGCAATATATCATTTTATTTTTGAATTCTTTTAATCCTTTGATTATAAATTATGTAAAATTGCTTTAAAAATGCCAAAAATAATGCTAAAATATTGAACTCTAAATATTTTAAGGCTATATTTGCCATTTAAAATCTAGAATCTAGATAGATAAAAGAATTCTATAAATTATTTTCTAAGCATTTGCATATGTCAAAAATCCTAAGTAAAATAAATGAGTACCAGTACCATTAGATTTGGTATTTGATAACTTATTTAGATTTAGATATACGACCATTTAAATAATAAATTAAGGCTATTAGTTATTTATAATAATTTTCTCTAAATAACCAAAATAGCCTAAATTTGACTAAATATTTGTTTGAAAATAAATTGCAATTATCAGTATTGCAAAAACCTTACTACTGATACTATTCTGTATGCTATAGTCTTTAGTGTATAATATAGTACTTTATAATTGCAAATATTTAGCCAAAGGGTACAACTTAATAGCTTCCTAATTGCTAATGACTAAAACAGAATGTACATTTAAATGTAAAGTGTAGAGGTACTTACTTTATTGGAGATAATAAATTATTTAAATAAGCTACATTTATCAGTTCTATAAACTGTAATAAGTCTCAGTCAGAATCAGAATCAGAATCAGAATCGAATTTGAACTCGAATTAACAATTCCAAATGAACAAATAAAATAGATACTTTGAAATTAAAATTTATTTACCAGCAAATATACGGATATAATTACCATATAAAATGTATCTATGTAACAATAAAACCTCTTTATAAAGTTTTTTATAGGCTAGTAAAGCCTAAATTAAAATACTTATGCTCACTTTTTTATTTTGTATCATTCATGATGTATGTAATAAAATAAGGACTTGATTTTATAGAGTTTCGTATAAAATTGTAAAAATGATACTTTACTATACTTACATAGAGATTCTACTCTGGATTTTTGTAATAAATTAAATTGTAAATGGGGAAATCTATAGCTTCTATTGTAATACAGATATGCGTATCTATATGTAAGTAGTATAAATTACGATTTAAAGCAATACAGAATTCAGATGGGCACTTGAATAAGGTTAACACGAATTTTATCGCCGATTTTTTCTTCGTCAAGAATTTTCTCCACGTTATCGGTTTTATCACCAGAAATTTACTCACCGGTGCCAGTTTATAATAAACTGGCTTCTAATAAACTCTATATTAGAAAATATTTTTTTATCTCTTAAAATCACAAAATGGCCTTTTAGTCAACGTATTTTGACGTTTCTTATGAATGACCACAAGCAAAAAAGTCTCAAATTGCCAAAAACAGGCTATCAATATTTGAGAATTTGAACCTGCTCGAGTTTTAATAAAATTACCGATCTGAATTTCTAATTATCAAATATAATTAATATGTACCCTACTTATCGAATATAAGTAAATATAATGCTTTCTAAGCAATTTATGTGATTGCTTTAATATATTGAAAGACAAAAAAAAGTATAAAAAATTGATAAATAAGACAAAAGGGTAGATTATTTCCTGGTGTCAAAACTCTGTCGACAAAAAATTTCGGTGATAAAATTCATGGATTCCTTGAATAAGGGGTTTAAAGTTTAAACCCATATATCGGACTTGAGCATGATAAAATGGTTTTTTGACTCGATTCTATACTCGATGTTTTTTTCTATTCAATTTAATAGGATTGGATAACTTGCACGAGTATCTCAAGTTCAGGCAAGTACCTATCTTAAATCTTAAAGATCTTAAAAATCTTAAGTATCATATAAAATCTTAAATTAATTCAGTTACCCAAAAATGAGGGCACCTTCATTTTTCTGTGAGAATGAGACAGAGACTGGACTCACACTTCACTACCGAAGTAAACGAAGTGGCTTTGTCTACTACACCATGGGACAGATTAAGCAAGTAAGTTATGGAGAGATTAATAATATTAATTAAATATTTTTAACAAATATCTATCAGTAGCAGTAGTATCCACGATCATCTGTATAGCGATAGTCTGCTGTGAGAAATTTTGAAAAATATTTGAAAAAATTTAATATTTTGAAATTTTTTTATCGAAGATATATAGGGTACTATATAGGATTCTTTTTACCAAAAAAATTTCAACTTTTACTTTTTGTTCAATTATTAAACGCCAATATTGCTTGGTATTCTTTTATTTTCAATCTGAAAGCCTAGATTTCATCCATGTTATTATTTAGTGAAATCTAGGATTTCATAAATTTATGGGTACAAAAATTCTTTAAAAAATTGAAATAATCAGTACCCTACCTATTTCTAAAATGTTAGATTTTTTCTAGCCTTTGGGAGAATTGCCATATCTATCTTAAAATCAAATCAAATCTAATTTTTTCACTTTTTTCTTCTATCAGATCTCAAAAAGATTTTATAATACGGATTGTGAGATTGAAGTTTTGAGCGAAAAATTGGATTCAGAGACCGGCCATACTCATGTTATTTTTCAACTCACATTTGATAATCATGCTTTCACAGAAGTAAGTCAATTTTTTTTAATCAAATTCAAATATCTTTTCATCGTATGGGGATCTTAATATAGTGTATTTCATAACTATATTTCTATCTCTAAAAAATTTAAAAAGTTTTAGAATTTTCAAAAGATTCATGTATTTTGAAATTTTAAAGAATTTCATTTTGAGTCGATACTTTTGAAAGATAATGTATAAATATTATTAAGGATTTTAAAAAAGGGAAATTTCTATGAAATAGAAATCAGAATAAGAAATAAGAAAGGATAATGTCACTTTCAGCTATATTTATGCTATACAATGACTTACATACTACACATAATATGTAGTGGTATTACAAGTTTGTACCTACATAAAGTAAGATAGTAAATACTGTAATAAGTAGTACCTAAATTTAGTACCAAAGTAAAAATCTTTGAAAAGACATCTTTGAAAAGCTTTTTAAATAAATTCAAAATTATCGATTATCCGTATATAAATAAAATAGCACAAATCATTTTGAATACATAATTGACCTTTTACAGCTTAGGTACCCTACTTTTATTTACCCTAAAATTATTTGCCTATGGATTGGTCCTATGAAATCTGGTCCAATATAAATGCTACTAGAATTAGCTCAAAATATAAATTTTGGATTTTATTTCACACTTTTTTACTATTAGTATTTTGAGGCTTCTGACATAGAAAAAATAATCTAAAAGCCGAAAAATTTCATTATTAAAAAATGTTACAGGTTATATTTTTCTATCAAAAGTCTTGAAATGAAATATTAAGAAAAGTATAAAAAAAGAATCTAAAATTTATATTTTTGGGCTAATTTTATTAGGATTTGTAATTCTGACTCAGAATTTTTGACCAGTAGACAATTATTTTGGTCTATACCTAATACTTTATTAAGGTATTTCATAAATTTTGAAAATTTGAAACAATCCAGATCGAAATTGATAAATATTTAGTCTAAAATAATAGTGCCTTACCTACTCTGTGCTGTTTTGAAACTTGAAATTGAAATCCCAAAGGATAAAAATGTATTTTTTTTCCTTTTTTAGTAGCAAACACAATCAATATTAGCATTATTAAATACTAGAATAATTTGTAGTATATAATACGTTATAGTTATAATAAAGGTAATTATGCTATGGTATTTAGTATCCATATACAGTATAAATAATTTTGAAAAAAGTTCTAACTACCTATAATAATAAATGAAATGCCAGACCCAAAAAAAGAAAGAAAGAAAAAGTTGATCCAATAAAGCATAAAAATATTAATTGTAATTATTTCAGTAGAATTATAGACCTTACCTGAAATTAGGTAATTTATTTTTATGAAATATTTGAGCAAAGAAAAAGTAAACTTTTTTCCCAAATAATAGTAGGTAGGTAGTTTACCTTCAAAATAATGGTTTCAAAGTATGTACATTTAGAATAGTATATACATATATCTGTAGGTTTGTAGGAGTTTGAAATGAAATTGGTCATAAAATTCCTCAGTATCTTGGCTAATATTATGATGAGGTTAGTTTTATTTTCATCAATTAGCTCGGCCTTTTGCTCTTTGAATAAGTAATTTAATTTTGCTCAATGAATTACATGGTTTTACATCAAAAAGTCAGAAAGTTAAAGTAAACTTGCATATCCTTCAAAAAAGCCCTCTTAGACTTTCAAAAACCAAACTATTTTATTTAAATCATAGTCCTACAATAGTATGAATGTGCATGGAAAATGATGAGTTGGAAAGTTTTGTAATACTACCTATACCAATACTGTACAGGATTTTTCATAATAAGCTTCAAAAATATATTTTAATACATTTTTTAAGACATTTTAATGAGATTTTTAGGACTTTATTTTGGGATCTATAGGTATATGATTAAATTAAGTTGTAAAATAATACCAATTTCACTATAATGCATAATATGTAAAGTAATTTGAGTAGAATCTAGTTTATCACAGCTGAATTAAGGAATCGATATCAAAACAAAAAAATGTCGCTAAAAAAAGGCATATTTGTAGTTGTTTGCATATTAAAGTAGATTTCTCAAATGCCTTTGGCTACTACATACTACACTAATATTATAGCCATGTTTAGGATTCAAAAAGTAACAATTTGTAGTAAAAAAATACAATTTGAGCCTGATAAATAATAACTTAAAACTTAAAATTGTAGCTTAATTTAAAAAATATCCTGTATGGAAATAGGGGTATGAATTTGATAGGATTAGAAAATTGTGGAAAGAACAAAGTCGATTTCTATTTCCAATTGTGAATTATTACTTTCTCCATACACAAATGTTCTTTGATATTTAACTATTGGCAGAGTAGGTTACTATTAGTATATATCAGCATTTAGGTGCTCAATACTTGTACTACAACTATCATATTATTATCTGTAGTATTGTGCATATCATACCTTAAGTACATACATACTACAATAAAAATTCTATATACAGAATAAGGTGCATAGATATCTAGTAAAAATTGTTAAAAAAACTTCTATATGTGGGGAAAGAAATAAATAGGCATAAAAAAACTGTTGAACATATCAATCCTATCATAATCACAATTTTATCATTTTTATCATTATAAAATGCATAGGTAAGATAAGGTGAGTAAAATCTGGTTTTTTACAGCTGAATTAACAAATCCTATATACTTTCTAAAAGTATTTTTCAACATTTTATCATTTTGCACAGCCTAACTAATTACCTTATAAAATATAGGATTACGTTATACAGAAGTTTAGCTCTAGGATAATATAACTATTATTGGGTATGTACTAGGTTAGGTTGCAAAAAGTTTGAAAAGAGGAAAAGTTTACAAACCTCTGAAAAGAAATGGGAAATAGGATATTATTCTAAAATACCATATATATACATAGGTATAAGCACATATAGATATAATTGGTAGTAGGGTACCATATTATATAGTGTATGTATTTAGCACTGTACCCTATAAGGCAGAACGTGATCTTTTCGAAAATTCAAAGTTTTAAAAGTAAGTCTGGTTTTCTGGTGGATATTTCAAAGTTTGGTTTTTACTAAGGTTTTGAGCTTCCGGAGTTTGGCCCACTAAAAGTCTACTTTACAAATGAACCAAAATGGATTCTATTTCTCTATTAGATTTATTGCATTCCAATCCAATCTCATGAAAAAATGATCAATTTGTTCATTTCATTAGCTAGTATCTAAAATATCTATTTAAATCTGACCAGTACATTGAATACCTACAAGTATTTTTAATATATCTGTATATTGATCAAAATATCTAAAAGTCTTGTTTCAAGTATCTATGTACTGTCTAATTAGGGGTCTAGGACTAAGGGGCCAAAGTGAAAGGAGCCAATGCATTTGGGGCCAATCATTTGGGGCCAATGTACCTTT
>JAQIXA010003214.1:0-14752 GCA_034699045.1 Nanhermannia cf. coronata Gr-Ori-00579
AGAACTGCAATAATCTCATTTTCGGATTTCGAAAAATTCTTCTAAGTTCTTTTAGTCATACTACGTATCATCCAACCGTGTTTATCTGAATTATATGAATAGAGATCGTATTTAAAGTAAAACAATTTTTTTTTAAATATTTTTGTTTCACCCTTTTATTATAGAATTACATTTTAAAGAACCTGAAAGTCCAGATCCAGTCATCAATATTATCAAGATCAAGAAAGAGAAATTAGGACCAAAACCAAAGGCACCAAGAAGGAACAAAAAAGGTCGAAAATCTGGAGCAAAAAGGGGCCGACCTAGAAAATTAAATGCTATAAATATTAAAATTGATGAACCTAAAGAGGAACCTGATAGAGGAGAAGAATCAATTAATTATCCTGAACTTGAAGTACAACAATCTGAATTGGAATTGGACTCACAAATCTCAGAATCACAACTTAATTATAATCAAGAAACTGTTGAAAAATTCCTTGAAAATATTTTTAACTACTCTAATAATAACGATTGTGATGAGAATCCTATAGACGATGGTGAAATGGCTCAGAAAAAAGAATGGCCTTGTACCGAATGTAAAAATATTTATAATTGTGAAAGATCTCTGATGATACACCAACGAGTTCATAGGTAAATAATTAGTAATTATATTAACAGTATGTAATTATTTATTTTTATTAAAAATTTATTTTTTTTCATAGACCTACACCGAACAAATGTCCTTTTTGTATTGAAACTTTCCAGTTGAAAAGAAAGCTCATTTCACATCTATCCAATAAGCATAACATTTCTAAGTCAGGTATATTAATATTTTATTATACCATACTACCTAATTACTGTTACTAATTTATTCTGTCAGAAGCAGGGCAAGGGATTTTAGGTTTTTTTTAGGTATTTAAATAATCTAAATCGACTTTTTAGAACCTAATTTAGGTTTTTAAACCTAAACTGGCTAAACTAAAATTATGAATATTTTGTGCTTTTTTTACCATTTTGTGCAATTTGACTGTATTTACTCTGCAGAATTTTTGAAAAACCTAAATTTTTTTATAAATATTTGACTTAATTCATAATATAAAAAATATATTTTTATTTCATTTTAGTATTAGTTTTAAAAGAGTCCAAATTGTCTTATTCTAATTTTTATAAAATCATCTCAAAAAATAGTCGAGCAAAAATTCTTAAAAAATGTGTAAAAATTGAAAATGTAGTTTTAAGACCAAAAATATTTTAGGTTTATTCACCTAAATTGCTATTTTTTTAAGTTTAGTCACCTAAAATGCTAGTTTTTTAGAAGATTTTATTAAAATCCCTTACCCTGGTCAGAATTAGAATTAAATCAACGAATAGTTAATACATAGATGTAATAAGTTTCAAAGATAAAAGGAACTACCTATTCACTTTTACATTATTCCATACTATTATTTAATCTTTGTTCTTTGTTGTTTAAAAATATTTTAGGACATATTAAACCACCAAATAAACATAAACCTCGCAAACCTCGGAAAAATTCCAACAAACTATCAAATGAATCAGATTCGAAGGAAATCAAATGTACTGAATGCTCTAAGACCTTCGCAGAAAAGGCTAGTTTGGTAACTTTAAATAAAATTATGCAATTTTTACTCAATTTGAATGAACTTTTCATTTAGTGTTTAACTTTTGTATTTGACATTCATTTGCAGAAAAGACACATGGTTTTACATCAAGGAGAGAGAAAGTATCTGTGTTCTGGTATTTTTTTAAAATTTGAAACAACCAAGATTAATGTGTATTTTATATAACATAATTAAAAATATTTTTAGATTGTGGTGCTGCCTTTTTTCGAAGTGATCATCTTAAAACTCATGCTCGATTTCACACAGGTATTCTAATATTTTTAAAAAGTTATAAATAATTTTAATATAAAATGAATATTATTTGAGTTTAATTAATTTTATTTATTACAAAGGTGAAAGACCTTACAAATGTACCCAATGTTCAGCCTCTTTTACAAGGTCTGGGTCTTTGAAACAACATAGATCAGTTCATGTAAGTGTAGTAAATTAATAAAATGTTTGCAGTAGTGTCGTGTATTTTGCGGTTGTAATTAAATTATTTTTTTTTATTACTTATTTAAGACAAAAGAAAAGTTGTACATATGTCATCAGTGCGGTAATTCCTTAATTTTCTAACAACTTTAGTTTAATTTCACAAATAAAACATTACTAATAAATAAGCTTCTTTTCTAATATCCCTAGGTAATTCCTACAAATTGAATTCAAGCTTGAATGAACATTTGAAAAACCACAGGGGAATTTATAGAAGAAAAATTACTAAAAAAGCCAGCTAAAAAGTAACGTACGACCTATACTACCTACTTAATTTATCTAGACTTTAAAATGTTAAATAGGTAAATACATTTTTATAATATAAACTATGTGGAAAATACAAATTTTTCTTTTGCAGCTATTAAAAAATCTTATTCTATCAATGATTTTTTACTTTTGGGAAAAATTATAACTTGATAATGTAAATACTCGTACTGTGGTTGTGAAACACTCGAGCTTTGAAAGTAAATACCAATATAATGATGATATTTTTGGTATTTAGGATTTTCAAAGTTAAATTAAATGAATAGACTTTAGAACAGTTAATTAGATTAAAAAAGAGAAAATATCGGCAGAATTTGGTGTTTAATATCTGCCTAGATAGCTTAAAATAATATGCTAGTTTGACTATAGACTGCTTAGAATTTTTTATCTAAAAGAGCAGCTTGTTCTACCTATAGATATGTAGCTGTGGCAGTATACTACGTACACATCTAATTTAAATCAATAATATCATGCATTCTAGATTTTGTAAAACAGCAGAATCTACCCAGAGTTGTTAAACAAAAAATTTTATTTAGTAAACTTTTAAGATTTTTATTTATTTTAAATAAAAATATTATATTAGAACAAGTTTAGAATTTAACAGGTTATTAACCTTTTATCTAAGAAATGCATTTCATATCGATATTTTTACAAAATTGTCAACTACTTTAAGATTAGTTCTGCGATTATCGATTAACTTGAAACTTGTAAAAAGCTGACAAAGGTAATTTAAGTTTAAGTAATAAATACCTACCTTACAAAATCAAAATAGATAAAATCAGAATTATGTACCTACATAGGTAGGTAATTTTATTTTAAATCAAAAATCATACATTTTCTTTATGTATTTTATGATTATTGATTTTGATTATGTATAAACATTTACTTACTGTAAGGTACTTTGTCAATTGCTTTATTCCTGTCAAAAGTAGAGCAAAAATACTCGTAGTTACTTACATAACCATGTAGAACAGAAATATTCTATGATTTTATACAATTTATATGTTAAATATATGATAAATATATTATGAATTAATATTTATAATTTAATTATTAAATAGGTCAAAAACTCCAGTCTTGTCTTGTCCTAGTCCAGTTTTGAAGTTGTTAGGGGAGTCAATATCAACAAATCCCAGTCGGACTGGACCTATAAGCTATTTCATTTCCTGTTTGTTTAAGAGCACATAAAGGTAATTTTTAATATATTTTTTTTGAAAAATTTAACAAATTTTAAATATTTAGATGGATGGTCCATGTCAAAGTCAAGGTGTGGCAGCCATACCGAATCCTAGTCTGATGCTTAATGGAATTAAAATTAATACTACAGAGATAGAATTGGATATAAAAAAGGTACGCCTAACTTACTTTTCTTTTACTAATTGTAAGCTTGTGCTAGGGTAAAAAAATAAATTTTAAACCATAAACTATATAAGTATTTTTAAAAGAATTTTAAAAAAGTAAGCAGATACTGGTACTTTGATTTAAATTTTACAGGTACTTGATTGTAAATTGTACTTTAGCTTGAAAAATTTCAATTTTTTGGTATATTTTTCTACGAAAAAAGGCTGCTCTTTTACTTGTATTGGGATTAGAATCGAGATTAAAAAAATTGAAAAATCGATTGTGCTATGCTATTTTTATGGAATTTTAAAAATATAAATGTCAAATAGATCAAGCAAATAGTAATATGAATAATGATTAATATGAATTATGATTAAAATTTTGCTTTTTTTTGTTTAGGCTGAGGATCCAAGTTCTAGTCGAAATGATGTCCCAAATCTGACAATCTCCCCTGACGAAATCATAACCTCAATTTTAGCAAAGGCTCAAGACCCAAAAGCTGTCAAATTGTCACAATGTTTACAAAATTTAAATGCTCAAATGGCTCAAGGTATTGTTCAGCAGCAACAGCCGGCAGCTGCACCTCAAGCTGGACTTTTTCAACCAAATTTTTCGACCAGTAGTAGCAGTAATGGAATTATTGAAAGCTTCGTTGATCTCATAAATACGTTGGCCTCAATGTCAAATGAGGATGAAGATCCTGATGATGCTGCTAAAAAGGCTGAAGAACTTGCCATTACAATAACACCAGAACCAGAAGTACCAAAAATTATCAAAGAGATCATCGATCAAAAGAAACTCTTAGCTGGAGACTGCATGATTAAGGATAATAATAATTATATTCCAACAAACAAATCTATAGGTAAGAAAACTATCAAATAATTTAAAATGAGAAATTCCTTACAATTTGAGTATTTAAAATAAAGTATTCAAATCTTTCCAATATCTAATTCCATTGATTGTGATATAGGTAATTCTAATTCTGATTCTGATTTATTTTTTTTAGTTGTTGGTGAAAGAAACACAATTATTGGACATTGCAATAATATAAGTGGGGATGGCAATTGCGTAAGAGGGTCTTTGAACACGATTTCTGGAGATAGAAACAAAATTTATGGAAATGACAACAAGGTTTATGGGAATTG
This sequence comes from Nanhermannia cf. coronata Gr-Ori-00579, assembly GCA_034699045.1. Taxonomy (NCBI): domain Eukaryota; kingdom Metazoa; phylum Arthropoda; class Arachnida; order Sarcoptiformes; family Nanhermanniidae; genus Nanhermannia; species Nanhermannia cf. coronata Gr-Ori-00579. The sequence continues at coordinate 4,841 of JAQIXA010003214.1, forward strand.
GAACCGAGTTTTTGGGCTGGACAATGAAGTCGTTGGAGAAAATAATAAGAGTGGTGTAGAAGAGGATAAAAATAATTGTATTATTAATTAGCTAATTTTTATTCAGGGTAAATTAAATATAGAGAAATTGGTAGCTCTGCTCTAACATAATGTTATCAAGCCATGCAATAACGTTAAGATATACTTTAACCCAGAGTCCTTAATATATTTTTGGTATAATTTCTCAAAAAATTTAATTTACGATCAACCAAACTTACATAATCTTAAAGTTTGATGAAATTGTGCAAGAAGGATCTTGGTTAGGTTAATGCTTCTGAGCTTAAAAGTATCTTAAAATTTATGAATGATTAAAGTGGAAACTTTCAATTTCTCTAAATTTAATGAATTTCAGTCCCTATTTCCCATATATAAGATAGTACAAGTTTGATTTTACTAAACTAGTCAAAACTTTTTAAATATTTTCTAATTTTTTTCTAAATCAATTATATCCTACTTGTATTTGCATAGTATTTATATCAAAATAATCCCTTTTAACGTCATTTTATTGATTTTCATGGATTGTTTTAAAAAAGTGCTAACTGTTTATAAAGTGATTTATAAAATAAATCATGGTTGAAGAAATTAACCAAAATACTTTAATGACCATAGCCAATTTTATTTGGCTATGGTTTAGTATGTAGTGTAGGTAATACTTATAATAAATTCAGGATCAGGATAAATTATATAATTTTGAATTTTATCTTTAAATACCTACAAATAATAATCATAAACATGATCAAAATTTTAAACTTGTTCTCAATCAAAGCCTTAATTAACATAAAAAATGCGATAATATTTTCCTTTTTATACACAGCCATTTCAAGCATGTACAAGAGCCCAGAGGACATCAAACCAATTCCAAAATAAATAAAAACTGATAAAATATTTGATATTAATTTAGCTTGTTCATAAGAACTGTAATGTTTTTCAAAAGTAATATTTAATGCTTTTTTGTACAATTCCCATTTCTTATTCTTTTGAGCCAATAAATTTTTCCATTTATCGACTATTCCAGCATCAATAAATTTCCTAAAAAGTAACTTCAAAAAAGAACCAGGGAAATTTCTCAAGAAAATTTGATCAGAAGAATGTAAGAATGTTTGAGTGCCGGTATAAAAAGGTACATGAACCATCCTCTGTTCAAAATGCCGTTTTAACGAGTCAATCAAATTTGAGCTGGCAATCATAAATGAACTATCACAATTGAGAAATTCTGCTAGGTTATTTTCAGGATTTAATACTCGAATATTTTCCAAAAGTAAAGCATTCTTAATATCTTCATAATATTTAGCACCCAATTTTAATTCTAAGACTGTACAAGTGGCCCTTAAAGAACATGATTCTTGATAAAATATTCTCAAAATATTATTTTTTATTTGGTATAAAGCATGTTCATGTTCTTCAGAGTCAGAGGATTTACACTTTGAAAGGCATTCTTTACTAGAATTATAATTATAATGCTTATGGCTCAAAGCATAAGAATCCCTAAATTCATGTAATTCTTCCCAGAGTAATTTTGAGGAGTCATCTAAAATCGCTAAATCATATAAATCATATTTGTGATGAAATAATTCATCTAAATTAGTTGGAAATTTTGGCGCAAATGGCGCGATTATCTTTGAGGTGACAAAACTTTTATAACCATTTGCTAGAACAATTCCTATACCGAAAAGCCACAGTATCATCGGCAAACAGATCCATTTATTAGTTTTTAAAAGTGTGTCAAACTCCATACCTTGCTCTACAAATGGTGCTAAGATATTTAAGAAAATCGATTTGGTGACAACTAATTTTTTAAACCAAAAACTCCCATGAAGAAATATGAAAAATACGATGGTAACTATGACAAAACAGATCCAACAACCTGTATCCAAGGGTGATAGAAAAAATTTCAAATCCAAATTTTTGACCCCAATTGGTGAGCATGTTATAAAATTTCTTTGAAAGGCATCGAAAACTATGATCTCTTCTGGATTTCGACTTGACCCTTCAAAATTCGGGGAATTAATCCGAATTAGAGTTCTAACCCGGACACGATCTTTACTTGAAAAAGTTTCTATGATTCTGAGATCCTTAGAAGTTTTATTTATATGCATAAATACTTCGTATATAGTATATTCTCGAAAAGAAAAAAAGCTAAGCATTTCCTTTCTATCAATTACTTCGTGGAAATAGAGTGGGCTTAAATTTAAATGCTCACTTTGCACCTTGATGTCTTGTAAGTCAATCATTTCTTCAGAGAATTTCTTGAAAAATTTCAACTCGATTGAACATAATTTTGAACCATTTTGGGTACAATTTAAATTGTAATATTTTGTTAATCTATTGAATTGAATTAGAACCAGGCTTTTTATCACCAGCAGGATGTGATTATTTTGGGGTTTTTCTAAATCAAAACATACAAGGAATGTATATGATGTGGGTACAAAACTGTAAAAATTGCCATTTTCAATTTTATCAGGGATTTTACATATTGAGGTAAAAATGTAAAGCTCAAGTTCATAATAGAGTTGAAAATATGGGGCAAATATTGGCTGATTCAAAACCTCTAGTCCCAAGCCTAAAAATGTAATCATATAAATAAATTAGGGCCTTATAGGGAAGTTTTACTCGTACTAACTGTAAGGTTTTTTGGAATTGGCTTCAAAATTTCCAAAAAAAAATAAAACTAATATTATTTCCTTACTATGATCTAAAATCCAAACAACCGAGCATTTAAAAGCCCATCTGAGATTCAACCCTAACAATCCAGCATCTGATTTGTCCAAAGGTAAAAAATAACCAGGATTTAAATTAGTATAAGGTATTGAAATCTCCCAAAAATTTAAATTTCCATAAATACTTCTATCTAATTGTAAGTAAAGGTTACAACTGGCGAAATTCTCAGACCATGAGGGCAAATTTTGAAACCAGATTTCATTTTGAAATGATTTTGAAATTAGATTTAGAAAAATCATAATAAAATGATATTTAAACATTTTACAATAAATTTTTTAAGCTTTATATAATGATACATAATTTTTTTATACAAAAAAAAAATACAAAATTACAAGTCTTTAAGCTAGCAATTATTTTTAATTTCAATACTTTATACAAGTCTATTTTCAGATAATTATTTTTAATTTAAAACACTTGATATATATATAGGCTACTGGTATGCTTAATCAATATTCAATTTACCGAGAATTTTTTTAAAATGTTTTTGCAATTGGAAGTTTAGCCTATAAATGATTTTAATAGTTATTTGCAGAAAATCGAATAATAAAATTTCAATTTATTTCTAATTGGGAAACACTCATATTTATTAGGTAATTACATTTATAACAGATGTTTTTGCATAAATAATTATCAATATCTAGACGCTTTCTTGAACTTATTTTCCACCATAAGCTGCTGAAGGTAATTTTCCTATTATTAAAAATCAAAATTTGCATATTAAGTGAAATCTAAGTAAAAATTTTGGAAAAATTTCAAAATATTTGAAAGTTGTACCTTGACCTCCAGCTACAGTTTGCGTTTGATCTGATAAAAAAATTTAAAAAATTAATACTTATTCCTATATTATTATGATTAAATAGTAATGTAAGGATAGGGATAGGTAATTTGAAACTTACCGCCACCCAAACCGCCTGTATGTCCTACTCCAAAACCTCCAAACCTGTATTGAATTAATTTATTAGTAAAAATTTAAAAAAAAATTATGAAAAATTTACCCATAACCGCCAGCATTACCAGGAAATGCATTCCCTTTTGTAGGTAATAATGAAAGAAATTTTTTTAGATAAATTGTCGATTTGAAATTAAATAATTTTTTTGAATACCTGGCGTGTAACTACCGCTGGGTGAATTAAAACCACCGCTTGCTAATGGTGCAACTACCCTAAATATTAGAAAATTTAGAAAATTTTCAAATTTTGGTTTTTTTTATACATTTAGGTACTATGTGAAGCATAAATAAGTATTATAAGATTTTGAGAAAATTTGAGATTATAATAAGCATTGTCATAATTTTTTAACTTACGAAGAACCTGCATAACCCCCTGCACCAATATCATGACCTAAAAAATTTTCATTCTAAAAATGTACAGATTCCAGATATGTATCGAATTTTTGTAATTTTCTGAGAATTTTTTTAAAAATTAGAAAATTTCTTAACGAAAACACTTTGATTAAAATAAGAAATTGAATATTTAGTCAACTAATTTAACTCATAAGTAGACACAAAGGATATATTGCAGTTATAATGGGATTTTTGGCCTTTATATGAGGTTAAATATGAAAAGGCCTGAAATCAAAATTCCTTTTTTATGATTTTGGAAATTTTTCAAAAATTACAATTTTGTTTTTATACCTGTTGTTCCTGCTCCCTGAAATCCAGTAACTGCCACACCTTAAAGAATATAACCTCATTTAAAATAAATTTTTCAAACTATCAAAATTTGGATTAGATCTTGTAGTAATACATGTAGTAAAATCTTAGTTAAAAATACCATAAGGTCGGAAATTTCCAGCATGAACAGACGGACATAAATAGTAAAAAGTGAGAATTATTGAAAATTCCAAGATTAACAACTTTGAATTCATATTTGATTTGATTTAAAAAAAATTATATATTTAAATTAAAATTGAACACTGCATAAAAAACTAATTTGGGCCATTTACTTATATTTAACAACTTTTAGTCGCCTACACATGTCTGAGACCTTTGTCTAATAAAATATAAAAGTTGGGAAAAAAGCATTTTACCAGTCAAATCACAAACTTTCGTTAATTAATGAACTAGTGTAAAACTTCTTTATAAAGGTAAGTAGCTATCAGAATGAAACTATAAAAAAGTTCCTCGTGTCGTATATAGAGTAATTGCTTTTTAAAGAAATTTGCAAATCAGGCGAGATATATATCTTAAAAATGCTTCCATATACTGTAATTTTACTGTATTTTTAAGAAATCAGTATGATGGGATCTTCGATCTCTAAAATATCATTATAATATCCCATTTCTCCTAATTTGATACAAAAAACTATTGAAAACTAAATGTTTGCTTTGCAAATTACTTTGCAACATTTTAGCTTTTTTTGGGCTTACTATATTAACCTATTATTATTATACCTATATGTATCTAGTATTAAGAAATCTTTTATAAATTCCTTGTAAACAAAAATAGTTAGTATGTACATACATTATCTAGCCTAATACAAAGGATTGATAGAATTTAAAGATAAATGAAATTACAGAATAGGACTTTTTTTTGTTTACCTGCCTATGAAAACAGCTTATTGGTTTAATTTCTCACAAAACATTTCCGGTCCAATGCAAAGAAAATAGTTTAAGGTAATATAATATACTATAAATATATATACATACTTTAACGTATTAGTGACTAGTGATGGTGATCATACCAATTTATTGCATAAATAGAATCACTAGATACATATTAATATCATATAAGTGCGTTCATATATATTATAGGATACATTAAATACCTATCAGAATACATTAATATGTATAGGATTTATTTTACATTATGCAAAAATTTAAATTTTTGAATATTTTTTTAAACTTTGATAGAAAATCTCAGGCTCGAAGTTCGAACAAGGAAACGAGAACTTAAGATTAGTTAGGCTAGGTTAACGAGAGCTGTGTTAAATTTCCTACTACATACTCAGATTCAGTTTATACACTAAATATGTAAGGTGTACTATGTAGGTTTAATACTAGAAATAAAGGAGATACTTTTATAGTATGTTTATGTATGTACATATAGAGTAGGTACTATGTAATGCTCATATATTGTACCATTTATATAATGTAACCTATGCTTAAAATACTTTTTTTTTGACTACCAAGTTTCTTAAACATAATTAAATACAATTTTTAATTTATTTAAGTAGATATAGGTATTAATTAAATAACTTTATCTTTAATGGTTAATATTTAAAATATTCTTATAATTAAAGGACTTTTTCATTACATATTCAGATAGGATTTTCGATGGTAGATTCAAGCTCAATTTTTAATTTTAATTTAAAACTATTTCGTATCTGTAGAATACTATATTTGATATATTGTATAAATATAAGAACCTTAAGTACATAATTATCGGGTCGCGGAGAAAATCCCAACAACCAAAATCCCAACTGACCAAAATCCCAACTCCAAAATCCCAACTGCCAAAATCTCACCTAAACCAAAATCCCACCTCCAAAATCATATCTCCATAAAATTGTCATACAATTGAAGAATATGTTGTTCATCACAAGTTAGTGGACCATAATCATTATCATTATCCTTGTCAAGGATAATGATCATTTTCTTCAATATCTTCAATTGTATGACAATTTTATGGAGATGGGATTTTGGAGGTGGGATTTTATTAGCCATAATTATCACCCTCAATCTCCTGTCTCTTGCTGAATTCTAAATTTATAAGAAAGTGTCCTAAATATTCCCCTGTACCGCTTGGTGTGGTACGACAATAAATTGTGTAAATGCCACAAATAGACTCTTTAAAGGTTTTTCATGCCAAATTTGGTTAAAATCGGTATAATTAGTTTCGAGTAGTACCTTAATTTTATACTTATTTTACACAGAATACTTACTAGCAAAAATGTAATTAATTACTTACCTAATACATAGCTACAATACATATGTAATAAGTATACTAGACTAAAAATGTTTTATTTTCCCATAGCGTCTTTCAGAGTGAGAAAATTTCCAACAATTTGATCCATGACAAATATGATAAGTTCTGGTGACAAGATTCCAAACCTGACAAATTAAGAATTTTTTTTAGTAATTAGTTAGACAATTTAGAATTTAAAAAATTTGACTAACTGTCCAAATTGCATTTCGAGATTATCAAGTGACAGAATTTGAGTTCTCCTTGTTAACTGCTTTCTAAGAAGCTTTTTCTGAGGCTCAAAATGAGTATATTTCTGCTTCATATTTTCAATGAAATATATAGATATTTCATCCAGTTTCGAAAATTGTCCAATTAGATAACTCATATAGAGGGTAGATGAGACAATACTCAAGGGAAATAGTAGCCACATGAGGAATAGCATGCTTTCAAACAAGTAAAGTGTCACATAGATTGCCATTATATTGTAAAAGATAAGGATGACTTGCCATGAGAAAAACATGTTTGAGAAAAATTGACTAAACATTCGGTTCAAGATTTGCAATCTTCGATAAATCTGGATTTTGTAGTCGTATGTGTAGCTTTCATCAAATCTAAAAAAGAATTTTAAAATAAATTATATCTTTTCTGCTTTTAGACCTTTGTATTTTAAAAAACATATTAGAAAGCCCATTACAGAATATAATCCATGAATATCCTTTATGGCTAAAATAAGAATACGATTTCACTTGAATAATAAAGATATAACGAACTCAAAGTCATTACCAAAATTTATTTGATATATTATTTGAAAACGAAAAATAAAGTTCAAATATTTTGAAAATGGAATTCAACTTATATAATACATGTATCAGTACCTTCATACTTTTTTTGGAAAGTTTTCAATCGATTTTTAATTTTTTTAAAGGTTCAAATTCAATATCCACTCTGTATAAACAGACCATTGCGATATACCTGCAGTAGGGTACATATCAAATTTATACATTTTTGAAAGAATATTTTGCGTTACTTTGGGCCTTTTGATAAGGTTTACCTAGCCCATTACAGATATATCCTTTAGAATTTAGAAATTTCCAAAAAAATGCTATGGATGGATCCTATCCTAAGTTGTGTTTGGAAAAAAATCATTTTTTGGGAAACTTTTAAAACTTATGGTTAGAAAATAACCAATCTACTTTGTGGTTGAATAATCGTCCTTTAATACAAGGTTTAAGGTAAGGTTATTGAATAACTTAACCTTAAAAACTTTGATAATTTGTAGAATTAATTACATATTAAGTATTTTTCACATTAAATATGTTTCAACCTTAAAATTTTGAGAACCGATTGAAGATAGACTTGATATTCAAATTGAAATGCCCCAGTAACAATGATGACATCTAACCAAGACCCAGCCATCCACAATTCAAACATACCGTAGCTCAAAAGTGCCAAATAATTTTGCCTTAAGATATCTGGGATAAATCTGAAGAGATAAAGTGGGGCTTCCGGTTTGACCAGAAAAACCATGACATAGACAATCCTGGTCATCCAATAATGAGTCACTGTATTTACAATGATTATCTGAGGACCAGTGTGTTCCCACCAATATTTTATTTCCTTTCCATCTGCAAAGTTTAGAAAATTTTTGAAAATTTTGGAAATTTTTTTGAAATTTTATTACCTGCTCTCAATTTATCAAAGATTTTGTAGAAATTTTTGTGAATGAAATCAACTTCTTTGATGAATTTATTTTGAGCATTATGTCCAGATACAATACTCATGGAAAGTTGGATCAAGCTGATGAAATGAAGTGCAAGTATTGAGGATACTCCGTAGGTTTCATATGTCCATGGAATTGATACAATTTTGAAAATCCCATAGAATAATTTGATGTTTGAAACTATTTGAATTAAAGTATTTTTCCATTTTCTATTTTCAGCTTGGAAAAGTATGACTTTGTCATCTTTGACTGGTCTTATGTGATAGTAGCACAAATGGTATGAGAGCCAATGGGTTATTTTCATACATACAAAAGTCCAATATGCAGGTGAAAGATATCCTTTGATTGTCTTTTTGTTAGTTTTTAAATGAAACATTTCTCTTGGAAAATGCATTTTGACCAAATGAAGTCATATAGTAATCAATTTGGATTTGGAAGCTTCAAATCCAAATTTCTTTACTTTGATCCATTAGCTCGACCTAGTACGAGTATAGGGCGAAAAGCCTATGACAATTGGGCTGTCTGTCCAAAAAAATTCCAGATTTAAATCTTTTATAGCTCTAATAAATGAAACCTTATACTCGTACCATATTAAACTCAAAGAAATTTTGGAAAATTTAATTTATTACAATTATAATGCAAAAAATTACTTATATAAATCCACATTGTTTTTATACCCGTTATCATATGAGTAAGATTAAATTTTGATTTTTCGGGAACGAGAACATCATGTCATAATTTATCCTCTATAATTTTTCTAATGATAAAATTGGAAATTTTTAAAAAAGTTTTAAAAATTGACATCATTCATCTACCATATTTTTTCATTTTTTATGTTTAGTAAAAAGACGTCGAGCCATTTTCTCATAAATTTTGCTATTGATTTATTTTTTAACGAATTTAATTAATTTTTTTAATTATGCAACAACAACAACACATAATATTTAAATTAATACATGGACCCATATAGACTTAAGTTTTAAAATTGAAATTAAAAATAAAAATATATAGGGTATTCTACTCTTAATTAATATAAATAAATAAAATTAATTAAAATTAATTAAATTAATAATTTATTCTTTTTAAGTTGGTTATCAATATTTTTAATATTTCATGGTTATTTTTATTTAGTTAGGTACTTATATATAAGATTGATTAAAGACCAGAGTCTGATGGAAACTTACTACTTTTAATTAAAAATATTAATTTTTGTGCGAGCGAAGCGAGCACTTACTATTCAACTTTGCTTGCACTTTGACCGTCTGTCTGTCTTTCTGTATGTCTGTTCGCGGCATAACTCGAAAACCACTGGGCCGATCTTGACCAAATTTGGTATGCAGACTGAAAAGGGACTTTCTATAGGGACAGGGACTATAGTATACTGGATACTATAGATGGGGAGCGTGTGTAATGGCCTATAATGTAATATAATGTAATGGCCTATTACGTGTAGAAATGGCCTATAAACGGTATTACTGCATATTGGCCCTGACTCGAATCTGTCGTGGGTTCGAGTCCCCAAGCGGGGAAG
>JAQIXA010003215.1:0-14749 GCA_034699045.1 Nanhermannia cf. coronata Gr-Ori-00579
AACTATAATTAGTTATTAGTTATAATTACTAGCAAAGTGCTAACTGAATATATCACCGAGTATCCTCGTTGTTGGTATTTTTTCCTAGAGCCAGGATACTCGGTGATATATTCAGTCAGCACTTTGCTAGTAATTATAACTAATAACTAATTATAGTTAATTAAATCCTAATTTTATTAATTTTTTTTGACAAATAAAAATTTCGCTCAAGAGACCACGTAGTATGCTTAAATACATTCTAGGATATCAAGTTGAATCTCTGAGAAAGTTTCTTTGACCATTAACTAATCTCTTTCTCTTCTGATTCTGAAAGTACATAAAAAAGGATATGATGGGATTCAGATAAGGATTGAACGACAAATTCCATTTTACACAACTGGATTTACTATAATACAGATATAAGTATGTACTGATATTTATAAATATCCACAAGACCCCGCACATATTCTACTGTAGATACTTTTCTGTATCATTAAGAATCTAAAACTACTGTGCAAACTTGGAGAAAAACTTTTTATTATACTTTGTCTTTATAGATAAACTATTAATTTATAAAATAAATTCAAGGATTTTATAGATGAACAAAAGTATCTTTTTTATTATTTTTAATAGCCCATTCTTTACAAACCCTACAACTTATTTTACTCAATTTTTTTCTAATTTCTAAATGGGTCATTTGTAATTAGACTAAATGCTAGAATTTGTTTTTTTTACAGTATCATTGATAAAATTTTGCAATTTAGATTGTATATGAAGCATTTTTACATTTATATTTAGGACTAGATTTGAAAACTGCCTATTATTATTGACTAAAGTTCATAAAATTGTATTCAGAATTGGATTTGAAGGGTTTTAAAATGGGTTTTTTCCTCAAACTTGCTCAACTTTTTAGGAGTAGTCGTTTAATAATAATGATTTGAGTTTTAGAATGAGAGCCGTAAAAAGGGCAGATTAGAAATTTTATTTTTCCTACAAGTATAGTCTGCTGAAGATTATGACTCGCCCAAAGGAGCTGTATAATCTTATAAACTTTATTTACTTAAACTATTAAAATACCTTGGGTTTTTCGTAATAAACATATAGTGAAAAATATACATTTCAAACTGGTATTATACGAATACATAGGTACATCCATGTAATAGTCGTATGTAAGGAGATTTTTAGTGTTAAATTCATGAGTACCACAAGTCTGAGAAGGTCGGACATAAAAATTCTCATTTGGTAAGTAAAAAGATCTCTTGGTTGAATTGGAGAAAACTTCAAAGGTTCTCAGCATAAGAGTTGGGTAGGGAAAAAAACCACAAAAACTTGGAAAGTTAGGATCGAAAAACTTAATTTTGAAAGGGTAAAATGGATATTAAAAGTGAAGTAAATATCGTAAAAATGGGATTTGGACATTTGACATAGCTCTAAATTGTCTCAAATGCAAAAAAAATTCGAAAATTAACATCTAAAGTATTAGATCTGTATTGGATCTTAAAAAAATCGAAAAATAAAATTATCTTTAAACATAATTTTAAAGACTATCATGTCTTTAAATAGATTTTTTTTAAACTTTCCTAGGATCATTTGCTTCATATAGATACTTATGTAGAGTTATTATAGGTATGTATGTAAGAAATTAATTTCAAATTTTTCCTAATAGGAAACCCAGTAATGTGTAGAATTGTGATAAGATTTTGGGTTTTACGCATAAATTCAATGACTAGAATAAACCCATAAAGATACTTACAGATAGATAGTAAGGAAAGTAAGGTTCTAGAATTATTTTGAAAGATTGAGGGTCGAAAATGTACATGGATAGAATAGGAAAATATTTAGGGGAAAGTTTTTTTTTTGACTAGATATCAAAGCACTAGTACTTTTACATAGGGAACCTATATACATAAATGTCTGTATGTATTATGTATATGTACAGAGTCAGTTTGGTTTTGGCTGGTAGATCAGAGGGTAAGAAATGTAATATAAAAATAAATGCCCTTCTCTTGTTTCTAATCATCCCTTATTCTTACCCTCAAAAAAAACCGAATATTTTTCAAATAAAGTTATTACAAAAGAAGGCTAGATAAAAGTCCAGGCTGATCATGAAAGTCATTTATCAGAAAAAAAATTTTTTTTTGGACTTTGTGATAACATAATTGGGAAGATAAGAGCACTTGATTGCATTCTTCCAGATATTTTTTAGAAAATATTTTATCGATTGTGATTTAATTTGAGCTCGCATTTATCATAGTAGTATTAGTACAAATGTGTTTATACATTATAGTCGAAGTAAATCAGATTTTGGGATGTAAATAAATGTGGATTAATAGTCAAAATTTGGATTTTTAACGACCGAATTACAATATACAAAAACTTTGCATATGATACAATTTAAGGCACTAATTTTAGCACTAATTGTAATAACTATTTTGTATATACCTATATATGTAGGTATTTGGTACTTTATAGTTGTAAGAGCTTTTCTGAAAGTATTGAACGATTTTTTATATTTCCATTATTTTTCCCAAAAAATTGGAATTGACTTTGTCGACTAGTTTTGCGGTTTAGATTTTCGGATAAATTAGATAAATATTGATGTGACTGCAATTTCTTCAATACTTTATGTTACGATACTTGTATATACATATACTTTAGGATATGAAAGAAAAACAATCAAAATCAGAAAAAAATTTAGATGAGATTCAATATGAGATTGTATCTTATTATTATTACTATTATGGAGGAAATATCTGTATGAAAAAAAACCCAAAATATGGGAATCTGAAACGGAAATGAAATTCGAAATGAAGCTCTTGCTTAAATTGCATTACACTAGTGTACTACAGTATCAGTATATATTGAATATTGGCTTATTTTTTGATATTTTTGCTTTTTTCTACATAAATAGATTGTATTAAACATGTATAGGGAAGCTATCAAGATGGATATTTTTCGCTGCATGTGTTTTTTATTGTAGAAATAGAGATTATACTTTGACTATTACCTACTACTCGTACCATACTACTATAGTATACTGACTTTTGTACATACTTATATATAAGTATGTAGTCTTATGTAAATAACTGATCGACATCAAGATTTTCAAAATCTAAATCTAAATTCAAATATGATACATATATGCATCGAGATATTTGCATTACATTTTGTATTTTTGTCATTTACTCAATATTTGATGGAATTCAAATATTATTTTTCCATTTCTTATTTCGACAATACTAATATGCTGGAATTTCTATCAAAAGTACCCAGACCTAAGCTGTCAAAAATAAAAGATTCAAGATACATATCACAGCAGTATCTAAAAAACCAACAAAAAATGCTAAATGTACCTATACATACATAGCTGTAGTGCAAAGTTATCGAATTAATTCTAAAATTGGCAGAATATTTGATAAAATTTCAGGATATAAAGGATGGTCTGTCAAAACAGAAGTCCAGCATTATATTGCAATTGCAATCCAGAAAATACTAAAATTATTGAATATTTTTGTATAATTTTGAATCATAAAAGAGAGGATTTAGATTTAAATGACTGAATCTGCAAAATATGTAAAAATATGTAAAATATAACCAAGTTTGTAGACGAATTAACTATAATACTATCATTAGTTGTGCATATCAGTATTAGTAGGAAATTTTTAATTTCTGTCATTTTAAATTTGAATATTCTGTCTTGTGTTGTGTAGAGTAAATTGATCAAATAAATTTCATTTTGAGATATTAAAAGCAATTGTAAATTATAAGAGTAGATCCAGATAATGGTTAATGGTTACTGAACTCTTTTGATCTTTATTTGAAGAAAGCCAAAAAAGTGGATAATAATTGAACACATGGTACATTGTATCTACTAATAGTTAGTTAGATACATGTAACTTTATAAATACTAATATTTTTTGTGATTTTTTATTCAAAAAGGAAATTGCCTTTTACTTATGTATGGTTTGGCAGAAAGTAAATTTACTTGGATTTCAAATTGGTTCTGACAATAATTGTTATACCTACTGCTACTACTGCTACTACTGTACTTTACCCTCATATTCATATGTAAAAATAACTTGAATAATTCAGAATTCAGACCCAAATGCCAAATGGCAAGTTATTCATCTGTAAATATTTAAAATCCTAATCATGTGCCTTTCTCATAAGAATTATATGATCCTTATAGACTTTAAGATACCTATTATGTACAAATAGAACTATATACTGTAATAATGTCTACAATATAGTACTATGTAATAGTATAGTCTTTTTGTGAAACCACAACTTTCATCTCTGGAGACCCATTTAACTAACATATTCATACAAAATTTGAGATCAACCCTTCAAAATTCAAAAGTGCCTGCCTGGTTGTAAAAAAAGCTAAAAATAATATTCATATTTTTGAATCAATCTAGTTGAGATCAAAATTACATTATATATTCCTATTCCTATTTCATTACCTTTAAGTTTTTTTAAATTCAATAAAGCCAAGAACTGAACTTGAATTTTGAATTTTGAAATTTTAAAAATAAAATTAGTACCTACAGATTTTTTGCATCGCATTGCAAATTCTCCTGATCGAAATAAATATAAGTCGAAATATGTAAAAATCGAAATAAGTAGAGTAATACAAACGTACACTACTCTGCTTATTCCGTTTTTTTTTGAAATTTTCTTTGTTAGCTGATCTAGTGTCTAGTACTGATAGCTGTACAAATACATCAAGAATTTGAGGGGTAGGAAAATATGCAAATTCCTTAAAATTCAATATTCTGCTCGAGTTTTGTGTTCAAATTCCATCATACCCTATATATCTAGATATAAGTATAATTTTGTACTTTTATGTATCTGTAGTCAGTTATAGAATACAGGCATTAATAGTAGTATTTGTATTATTAGTAGTAGATAGAATACATTAAATAGTTTTGAATTTTGAATTTCCACTAAATCTGTCACCACTTTCTCTGCCACTAGTCACCAGTCAGGCGTCCAACAGAATCAAAAACCATCAGTTGCTTCCAACTTGTGTCTAAAAGTATCTAGAATAATTTCATATCCAAGTTAGTTAATAAATTTAGTTCAAATATCAAATACAATATTTGTACCCTACTATACTAATGAAAATGAAATGACTGATGAAAGATATAGAACTATCAGTAGAATTTATTTCAAAAGCTTCAATTTGAAGTTTCAAAATTTTGCATTACATTCTACTCAAAAATCGTAAGTAAAGTTACTTTCTGGTGTTTCAGTATGTACCATATATATGTATGTACCATACATATATATGTAGCACAAATACCGACTGATACCAAGCTAATACATAGGTATGTATGATACTGTTATCTTGGTTTAGAAAAAAGTATCTTATATTTATTCTGGTAAACAAGCAATGCAAAAAACATCAAAATATTTACACAAATGTAGATAGTTAATGCTTATCAAAATACCTACTTTTACTGACTGTAGAGGTAGAGAAGCTGAAATATATCCTTAAATTTTTCGGAAAATTGTAACCTAGTGTAGTCCTAGCAGTGTTTTATAATTCAAAGTTCATTTCCCAACCTATTACATTACAATTCACATTTCCATTAAAGAAAACCACAAGATTCATTAGTAATAGATACATACTTATTATAATGGAATAAACCCGTTTTTGCGTATAATTTACAAAATTGAAATCCGATTCAAACTATTAGTAGATTCACAATCCTAAAATTTTTGAAAAAATTTAAATTGATAAATGTAACTTAAAAATTTGAAAATATACTTGAGTTCCTTACCATATATTATTCAATTATCAGTGGGATTTCAAGTCTTTCTCAAAGAATTCTAAACTCTTTCTTTTGTACCCTTACTATTATTGTATTATCTTTACTTTTACTTATATTATCAAAGTACTTGGTCTAGTTCTTATTCTTATTCAATGGTTTTGAAATAGTAAATATCTAAGAATAAATATAGGCACATAGAACTAAATAAATGTAAATCTCTGGTGGTTTATGATTGCCTTTCAAGTCTACAGACTAACAGTCAAGTCTTTTACCTTGCTTCATTTACTCTTTAGCTAAAATTTCCGCACTGTGGCTCAATAAACATTCATCTGAACCTGCAGAACCCTTTTCAATGACGATTTCAACCTTATTTACCTTACGAGTACTATACTGTACTACCCATGTATATTGTAAATATTCTCTATTATGTTTAAAGAAAAATCCAATTCTATACAAAAATACATTAAAGTAAAAAAAATATAATCCCAAGAGCTGTAGTTCTATAAGTTAGAATACCCTATAATTTAGAATATACCTAATACATAGTAGGTACAAGTACTATAGGTAAAGACTACTAAACTTATATAATATTGGATGGAAAAAAAATCATTTATTGTTAGATACATATCCTACATTTTTTACCTACTTACTTTTTAGATAAGTATATAAATATACTTTTAGGTCTATTCTGATTGAAATTCCTACTACTTATCCATTCTACGTAAGTAAGAATAGCCCCATATTTAATAGAAATAAGAGCTTATTTTTATTTATTTTAAAAAATTATATTTTTAATTCTCGTGACAGTACCTATACCTACTACCTACTTTCCCTTGAAATTAAAACAATTTTACAGTTTACAGTTTACAGTAGGTACTTCATACAAAGTCAGTAGTACTAAAGATAAGCACTATGTAGTAGTATTAATATTTTGAAGTATTTTGTGGACTTGTTATCTATCAATTTAGAATTGCAATAACTTTTTAAAGAACAAGAACATGGCGTAAATAATATTGATAGTAAAGTTTTACAGTTTCTAAAAAAAGTTATGACTTTCTAAAACTTTCCCTTTAATATTAGAATTTGAATCTATCATAGTACTAGACTAATATAAACTGCTAGTAAGTACAAATAACTATTGTGCAAGCAATGTAGTATTAAAGAAAGTAAGTACTTAAATAAGAAATATAATAAATACTTTCAGTAGAAGATACTGATATTATTACTCGTATAGTTGTACAAAAAGCAATTTTGGAGACAATAAAATGCCTCAAGGCGGCTTTTCAAAAACTGATCATAAAGTGAACCAATTTGTGAGCCATAAAATAAAATTTTTCCGCAAAAAAAACTCGTAGGAAAAGCCGTTGATGAGGAGAGCAAGTTGATATACCTACTAGTAGTTGTAGTACTGATAACATATATGAGGGCTAAAATGAAATAGACTTTATCTCATTCATTTTAAAAAACCGTGGAGGACATTACGAAAGCCTCCAGTTCAAAATAATTATTGGAAAAAGCAAAAATTTTTGAGCAAAATATTGCTTAGAATATCCAGAGTTTTGATTTGATCAAAGAAATTTTGAGATTTGAGCAGGTCTGACAGTATTTTAGGGCATTATAGCTCCTTTACAAATTATTTCAATACATATCACTAATTCAAAGTTTTACTAGTCATCGGAAAACTTTACTTTGGATTCGAAAAACGTGCTCAAAGTTTATAAAATGCTTTCCCTGAAGCGTGAAACTGCCACTGTAATCTTCTATTATTTACTATAATGTATCTGTAGAGTAGATACTTCAAAATGACTAAAAATATCTATTGCTTTTAAATTCAAAGATAAGTTGTTCATTTTATTTCAATTCAGCAAATGGGAAATGATGGAAAAGTACAACTTTTTGAATACATGTACTTATACACCATGGTAGAACCTCTATGTCCCTAGATATAAGAATTTTGAACTTGTCTATCAATTGAGAATTGTATAATTTTATTCGTACCTTTTACAGTATGGTTGATAAAAAAAAAGTTTTCTGTCAACTTTTCAGAATATTTATTGAAAGTTTTGGAAATTTTTTTATATGTCAAACATTGGACTCATTTCCTCTACGGAACTTGCTAAGCCATGGGATTTACTTACCCCTTTGAACTTATAGACTTATAGACTGCATTTTATTTCTAAAGACTTGGCATTGGCATTAGTATACCTATGCTATTTACCTACATCATATTAGTACTGAATAGTGTGATAAAATAAAATGAAATAAAATTTCAGGCAATCTGTTGAATTCTGTTGATCCAAGTAGGTCCTTGCTCCACTCATAGGATTCTGACTGCAGACCCTTCAAAGGTCCTCCGATAACCGCAAATTTTTAATTTAATTATGAGATTCTTTTCAAGTCTGAAATGCAAAAACCGGAACTTTAGGATTTTTCGTAGTATTTTGGGACCCAGCTCTAGTCTCATGCTTCTTAAAAATGTCCCGAAAAAATTTAAGATAAATTACAAGTATGCCTAATATAATAATATAGAACATTAAGGTATACGTCAAAATCAAAAATTGTCATAAATGAATTAAAAATCAGCAATTTAACTTAATCTCAATTTAAATTTTTAAAAATTAATCTAGCTTCGAAAACCAATTATATTTTATTTAGGTGCCTAGTTTATACTGATATTTGCTAAAAAAGTTAAACTTTAAACTCTTATTAAAATTCATCTTGTTTATAGATCTGCACCTAATGGTCAGAGTAAGAGATTTGTTCAAAGGTCGCTTCGCGACCTTGAGGAGTTGGAATTTTACGTTACATAAATGGGTATAAATGGCTGGTATATTTAGTAATATTTATTTAGTATATTTAGTAATGTATTACCGTAGGGCTGTAGTCTGTAGACATTAGTTTTTATAAGGTAATTGAGATTTTTTAAATTGTTTGTCGGAGACCTTGCTTGTTGGGGAATTCACCTGATACTATTATCAACTATAATGAACTATCTAAATAGAATACAATATTCTGTAATCTGTATATATACAATATACATACACATACTTTAAATAATATTCAATTAAAATTAAAATTAAAATAGTTAATTAAAATAGTTAGAAAACAGTCAGCAGCTGTTACTTATTAATCTAAAACAAAAAGATTATTTTATTTTTTTTGAGAAAAATAAATATTATAAGAAAACACATTATTAAAAATCTCAAAGAAATTTTCTTTCACAATTTAATGGTTGAATATAATAACAAATATTTATCTTGATGAAATAAAATAATACGATTATGATAGTACTAAATCGAGTTTGAAGTTTGAAGAACTTTCACTACAACTAAATAGTTACAAGTGAACTTTGATTTGTATCAATAATAATTGGTAGGTAATAATTAAGATTAGATTTGGATATTAATAGATACAATTTTGATAAATCATGTTAAAAGTTTGGAAAAGAAATTATGTAGAACAGTCAATTAAAAGTAGTATCAATTAATTAAAACTATAATAAATCTACAAGTAAATTGAAATCACTTGGTAAAGTAATTATAGATTAGGGTATTAAGTATTAAGACTAAGATAACAATTAGATAAATTATGTATGAAATGTTATAAAAGAAACAGAAGTTTGAAATTATTAACTAAAATTACTAAAACTAATAAAGTTACAAGCAAACTTCAAATCAAATCAATTCTCTTTCTAATTAAATTTCCAATTGGAAAGTATTTTAGTAATTCCAGAATTTCTAGTTATATGTGTTAAAATTAATTTATAATATAAGGTTACTTTTGTCTTCATCATTAAAAAAAATGAATAGTAATATTATTGGATGTCTTTGTTAGCAGAATTAGGTGCTAACTCTTCCTTATTACTTATCATCTCCTTATAAGCCATCAACTCGGAGTGATAAAAGTCGTTGAGAGTTCTTCCAGTTTGTTCATCTGTGAGAATAACCCTTCGTGGAGTCTTCTATAAAAAATATTATAAAATCAAAATAAAATAATTGTTTAAAATAAATAATAATATGATATTATTATATTATACATAATTATTAATTATTTATTTACAATTTCCAACTTGAGCGGTATGCCTATAAACACTTCTGTGATTCTTTTATCCAGGTAATCTTGGAATCCTTCTGGATCCTCAGATGGATGCGAGACATTAAATAATCCGAAACTTTTTGAATAAATGGGATGCTATGAATTTAAAATATATGTATGTAATTATTATAATTCACTTAAAGTATGATATTATAAAATTTAAAATCATACTTTATTCATCAATCCTTGAGTCAACATTCTCAAATCTGTAAATGCGAGTTTACTGCAATCACCCAGATCGACATACTCAAAATGAACACGACTCATATCCTCCTGACACTTTGTAACAGCACCTCGGTACCATTGATCATTGTATTTTCCAAGATAATAATCACATTCTATTGGAATATGGTTTAGAGTCAAATCTGAATCTAAATAGATAAAAAAAATAATATTTATATTAAATGTATAATTACATTGAATATTTATATTAAAGACAAGCATGTGCATATATATTATATGTAAGTAATAGGATTAAATAGGATTAAATACCATATTTTTTGACCAAATTATCAATGTCCATTAGGAGAGACGCATAAATCGTATCTTCATCCTCAACAGCACAAATCAAAACCTTTTTCTTATTATAAAAATGCACAATTTTTACTGTTGCACCATCCACGAGTCTTGGAGAGTACAAGATATCTTTCGTATGATAGAGCGGAAGTAAGTCTCCTTTAACTCCTACATTTTAAAAGTTAAAAATAATTACTTGATATTAAAATACATATTTAAATTGTTTAAAAAAATAGAAATGGATCTTACCATCCTGACCGTATTTGAACGGGTTCAATTTGATTGATTTGTTAAGAAATTCAGCCAAGTTTCTCGAAATAAAACTCTCTTCACTTTCACTACTCTCAATCGTCTTAGTATCAGTTGAATTGCTCACGGACTCCCTTTTCTTAACATTAGTCTCAATACCACCTTTCTCTCCTTGTTCAACATTTAATGTAGTCTTAAGGACATCCACAGTATTGCTTTAAATTAAAAAATAATGTATCAGTTTATTTTACCCACCACTTAATATATGAAATTTTTTTGACAAATTCTACTTATGAATATGAATGATGCATGTATGTATAAATAAACAAACTTACCCTTCTTTGGTGGCAACAATGTTAGCGTTAGTGGTTCTCGGGCTTGATAATATTTTATGTAAAATTAGTATATTACAAAGAGTAAAAACAAAATAGGTAATAAAAAGGTACTGTTTTGGACCATTTAAAGAAGTTCAAAGACTTGACATCATACGTACCTACTATCGACGGACGGAGCATTGGGAGACGGAGCATTGGAGGTTCCATCAGATGATGATGTAAAATTCTCTTTCATTTCAACGCATCTTCTCGAACACATTACGTAACCTTCTTCCTGATTAATGTAAGCAAACTTTTGAAAACACCCGTTGCAAATGCATCGATCATATTCCTGTGGAATTGAATGCATTAATTTAGCTCTAATTGTCAATATTAATTTTGCATAATTATATAATTAGGTAAGTTTACCATGCTGATGTCAGCAAGATCGTGAGCGAATGGGAATTGTGGGTCTTTTGGAGGTCCCTCACCTGGTCCACCATGTCCATTATAATTTGAACCCATATTTACCTAGCAGCTATAATTAAAATTACAATTAAAACAAATGTAAAATTATAAAAAAGCAGCCACAGGCTACAGCATAGCCAGCAGACAAACGAAAATTGAACTAGAATTGAATGACTCTTTTTGACTCGGAAAAACTCGCTTTTTGACCTACTTTTTTATACGCTTATGAACGACTGACAGTGAGGCCAG
Organism: Nanhermannia cf. coronata Gr-Ori-00579; assembly: GCA_034699045.1. Lineage (NCBI taxonomy): Eukaryota > Metazoa > Arthropoda > Arachnida > Sarcoptiformes > Nanhermanniidae > Nanhermannia > Nanhermannia cf. coronata Gr-Ori-00579. The sequence goes on from JAQIXA010003215.1 coordinate 11,648, forward strand.
AATCAGGTTCTTCAAAGCTGAATTAAATGATTAAATTTACCTTTTAAATAGCAATTAAATGTAGAAAATTAGTTGGAGTTTTGGAGGAATTTAATTGGTAGTACAGTGCAGTGCAGTGTACAGTTGCAGTTTGCAGTTTGCAGACGCAAAATTGCAATACAAAATTGCATTGCAGATTGCAGAGCCAGAGCGGATCGGGCCGAGCCTAATTACCTCTTTGTATAGTTCCCTATCCCTAACTACTTCATTTCATACATAATAATTCATATGATATGTCATACATAATATTTTTGCAATGCAAATGCAAAGCAAGTAGTGTAGGTAGTAGGCTTCAATATTTGATACCAAAAATTTTTTTTCATTAGATATGTAGGTATTATAATAATACTTATTAATAATATATAAGTAACTATGATTCCACCAAAAAAATTTTTTTCATTAGGTGTAGGCAGGGACTAGATACCTACTTGATAAAATCGATAAATGCAAATTAACAGGTTTCTCGAAAAATCAAATTCAATCTCCCCCTTATTAGCCCAATCTGATATTATTGTCAATATTCATCAAGAAGGGTTTAATTAGTATTTGATTTACCCTTTATAAGTTAAGTACATAGGTATTATACTAGATTTACATTATACATACTTAATAGTACCTACATTATGGTATACTTTAATTTTTCATATAAGTATCAAAGTGGTTTCTTATCTATCTATATATTATATCTATCAGTATAATAAAAGGTATTCTTATAGATAAACTGTCAACATCAACTTGAATGAAATTCGAAAACCTCGAGCTCGAACCTCAAAATTTAAGCCAATATAATATCCTATGAATTTCATTATTGGTAGTACCAATACTTGGTACTTACCTAGGCAGGTAGTACTTACTTATTTTGCATATTTTAGGGGTTCTATTCTAAACTAAATTAGGATTCTAGCATCTCGGTAAAATATCAAAATATTAATGTTCTTAAATGGAGAGTGATTTATAAAATAAATCTCAATTTTGAATTAAAGTCCAGAAATGTAAAATCACTAAAAACAAACTTCTTCTTTAAAAGCTTCTTTGAAAAGTTTTTGAAATCTTTATGGAACTTTTGTAAAAATTTTTTTTAGAAATCTACTTTGCCAAAATTCCTAAATTGGGTTGCATACATTTTAGTATTTCTTAAATTTCTTGAATTTTCTCTATATTTTATTTAGGATTTGACGCTTTTAACAGATAATATTGTGGATACAGATATTCTCTGTAAAAGTTGATTTTAAACTCATGACTGGTCAAAAAGGTGCAAAATATTAAAAAAAAAGTGCAAAAATTCTTGTAGCATTTATAATTTGGACCAGTCGGGTTTTGGGCTAGTCGATACGGTATCTACTTGTTAGGTCTACTATGTTATGTATGTGATTAATCTTTGAATTTGAATATTTAGCAAGCTATTTAATATGCATTGGTATTTGTTATTCGGTTTTTGGTTCAACTTCAAAGAAATTTCAAAGCCTCGATCTGCATTTATTATTACTTGACAATGCAATGGAGAATAGAAACTATGAATTCTCACAAATCAAAGTCTGAAAATACAATTTACAATTTACTGATCGATCTCTTTTTTGCTGGATTAAACTACCCCAAATAATACCTACTTATAAATAAGGTAGGGTACTATATGTATATTACATAGCTACTTATTCTGAGTAAGTGTAGGTACTAGGTACTGATAAAGTTCATTTCAAGTGCTTTGTGTATTTAACAAAATGCAAAATCATGGTATTTATTAAATACCGAAATACCGACATAAAGTACTAATACTACTAGTAAGAATATAGTACCCTACTTTACAATTTGAAAATTAGTTCACTTTGATCTCGAACAAGATAAAGGAATTTGAGCTTCAAACTTCAATTTAATTCTATTATATGCATATAATACAGTATAGTAATAACCTATGAGTATTATTAATTATTTTATCAAAAACAAAATTCTAAAATTCAAATCAACTCGAATTTTATCAATAGGTAATAAATATGTACAAGTAAACTATGACTAAAATTAATGAAAATTGTTAATCCTTTTAGAATAGTACCTACTTTACTTATTCCTTATATTGGCATACAGATATTATGTAAGTGTATTCTCTATACATATTTTAAGTAGGTATGTCAAAAAAGATAACCTCGAATATCATTAATTTTCAAATCTCTTGTATTCTAGAAATTCTATTACATATATCTAGATACTTTTATTAAGAGATTTTCAATCAGGTTTTGAATGTCTCTGAACTTTATCGTATTATTTTCATAAAATATGAATCAATTTTGGCTCGTAATTTTCTACACTTAAATTAGTCTTAAGTTTATCATGTATTTCATAATTGACCCCTGGACTAAATATGAATTACAATTACAAGTTTGAATTTCAGTTTGTAGAAACATGAATGGTATAAAATACTTGGGTATACATATATCTAGGATAGTTAGTTGAAAATCTAATCAATAATTATTTATTTATAAAGTGCTAAATGAGAAATTGAGAAATCTACTTAAGACCCAAATTACAAACCGAGACCTGACTTCTTACATATAATGTATGTATAAGTAGTAAGGTAGGTAATTTACTTGGAAATTTCTAATTTCTAATCTCTAACTCAATTAGACTTCTCTAATTTCCAATTTAATTAAGAAATAAATGAGATTAATGTCTAGGTTGAGGTTGTAGAAATGTAATCTGAATTTTCATCAGAGATCTGAGCCTTTTAATTGTAATTAAATGTACATTTTTTATTCGAAATTTTAGTCAGTAAAAATTTTAGTGGTTTTTTTCTTGAAATGAATGTAGGTAAGAGGCTATGGTGAATTATATCGATTTTTGAACCTATTTCAAACCTAATTTGGCTTTTTTTTTGGTATTTTTTGTCAATTTATCAGCTTATCAATCATAAAATAAAAATTGGCGCTGCTGTCGCTCTTTTCTGTAAGAATCGGCAATTTGTACTTACAACGTCAGATCAACTCTCTCCGCCTGCCTTCTCCTTCTCCTCTTTTAAGCCAAACCCATATGCCCATATATGGACTCTACTACTAAGCTATGTACCTACACACG
>JAQIXA010003216.1:0-14745 GCA_034699045.1 Nanhermannia cf. coronata Gr-Ori-00579
CAGTAATTAGCATAATTGGATTATGACATGTAATATGTAATTTCTAAGTTTGTTCAACCTCTATCAAATGAGATGTAGATGATGGAAATCGAGCTGATGGTCTTTGAGTTATTCGCATTTTTAAGACCTCCATAATTTCGCTGAACACGGTGTATACTATATTATATTTTGCCATATTGCTTTTTGATTTTGACTTGTTTTACACTCCAGCTCCAGTTTAAGCTTATGCATGTCATGAAATGAATTAACATTTGATATGGAAAGATATGGAAATATCTGTATAGTAGATATCATTTTCTTTTCTTTCAACGATTCACAAATAATTATCAAAATAAAACTCTATGCATCAAGTAAATTATATTTATGTATAGTCGAATCTCAAGAAGTAAGGCTACATTTTATATTATATGAACTTGATATATTGACCATTGCATTGATGTGGTTTGAATTACGATATGACTAGCTATGATACAAAATTAATACCTATTCTTTAATCTTACCATTTTATCAATTTCGATGCATTATGTACATTACATAGATGATACATACTGAAATACTTCTACAAAAATGAACTAGTTTACCTATTTTCCTTCGTAAAAAAGATTTACCTATTATTAATAAGAGTTATTAATAAGAGTTATTAAAAGCTATTATAATTAGTTAAATACTCCGTATAACTGACATATTTTTAGTTTTAACCTTTTTCTATTACTATATAAAAAGCCTATAAAAATGAAATAAAATAAAAATCTTACCTTCCTTGTGGATCAAATGTTTCGAGCGTATAAGAATTATCCTCCGCCGAATTACCCTTGTTACTACTCATCTTGATCTCTTGATTGGATTGAACCTGCTTCAAGATGATATATAATATGATGATGGAAGATAGCTTTTTTAAAAAATATTGATGACTTGACAATCTAATGACAGTTTTATTTAGATGATAGTTGAGTCTCTTGAATCTGACTCTTCTAACACTGAATCCTTTTAGCTAAATGTTGTAAGTAAATATTTTGCAGAAGTTTGATCTTTGTTCTCTTGATTTGATTTGATTCTTAATGGTTTCACTTTGTTCTGATTTCATTCAATTAAGTATATCAATTATTTAATGGTAAGTAGAAGATAAGGTTGATTTGTAAAAAAAAAATGAGTAGAAGAAGATTGTTAATTGTTGTGTTTATCGTCGTTGATTTGCTTTTTGATTAGTTTAGTAACTAAATATTAATAGAGAGGTTGAATTTGACATGGAATATTTTCAATTAGAGAATTTGTTGTAGTTTCATTTCAATTCTCGGTCTCGATTGTACAGTGATTTACATACCAAATTAGAATAATTAGGTAAGTAGTTTTTTAAGCAACACTTCATTTGTATCCTGTACAGACATATATTATTAGTTAAGTAAAGTAGTGATTTGGTTTAAATATAGATAGGTAGGAGTAATGGTAGTGGTAGTAGGTAAGTAGTTAATAAGTAGGCAAGTCACTTAAATAATTATCTGTATTACCTATCTAGCTGAAGATTCAAGAATGAATGAGTTAAAGTTTAAAGTTGTTCCATTCCAAAGTTCAGTTGAAAATTCAAAAAAGTGTGATTTACATTACAGATAGCTAATTGAGATTTTCTTGTACTTGTAAGACTTTAAGTATTATTGTACTTGTGTATGGCTGATGGCTGAAGATACTTAAAATTAAATTTAATGATCAAAGAAGAAAATTCAGAATAAAATTAAGTCCGAATCGATAATCGATGATATCACTGTATAACTCTCACTCCACTAAACTAATTGTCTTAAATCTCTAAACTCCAACTCTTACTCTTAACTATGAACTATGAATTTTATTTATTATTTATGTGAATGAGATATTTATCGAATCAATCAAATCCTCAATTAAAATAGAATTAAATTAGGTTAATATGAAATGAGCAGCAGCAGTTTGTGGATAAGGATGAGCGAGCTGAGGATTTGATTTGATGATTGGATTTTGGAATTTCTTTTTTTCAAATTGTGAAGTGAATTGTGAATGTGAATACATACTCGACTCGTATCGTATAGCAGCTATAGATAAAGTAGAAGAGTGAGTATAGCAGATAGCATGCTGCATTACCTAGTTTAGGTTTAGTTTTGATAGTTTTGATTTTGAGGAAAGAAACAAGTTTTTGTTTTTTATAAGGTAGGTAAATTAAAAATTAAAGGTTTATAAAGTACTATAATATACTATACCTACCTACTTTTATTATAGAACATTTTAACTCTCTTATTAACTAACCATATAATTTTCTTACTAGTCTAGTGTGTATTGTAATTGTATGGAAATTGGAAATCCACTTTTTTTAAATATCACCTTTATCTGCGGCATAGCATACCTTGGTATTAAATAATTTGTACCTGCTGGCTGCTGGATTTTTTAACTTTTCTTATCGTGCATTACATTACATATTATTACACTTTTTTATTACATTTACAAAACAACTTTAAGAAGTAGGGTACAGAAGAGTATAAGGCCGGTTTAATTTTTGATTTTTATACCTTGGTATATTCTAATTATTTATGTAATTCAAATCAAATTCAAAGTTAGTTATGTATTTTATTAGTAAGATAGAGATAGAGATAGATAGATGTATCTAATGTAATAGTAATGAATTACATTATGTATTCTATGTTGTACCTAGCATTATACTAATAAAAGATTCATTATTTTAATCTTTTTACCTAGAAGTTAACCTAGAAGTAGAAGTTAAAAGACCTTGGAACTGGAACTGGATCTGCTCTGCTCTGGGTTGGGTACCTAAATTGTTAACTTGATTGATAGGGCATCAGAAACAGAATTCAGTTCAATAATCAATATAATATAGGGGTAAGTTATATTATACCTAACTACAATGTCTATTGCTTACACTTATTAGCTAGAATATAATTTACTTATTAAACACAGATCCTGTTTTTATTTCTTAATAAAATTTTTATCCTGTCCTGTCAATTAATTAACTTGAATATTTTTTAGATTTTTATTTTTGGAGTCAATTCGATCGATTGGAAATCGGACAAGGACAAGTATAAGAAAAGTAACTGGATAATATATAATATATAGAACTTTTGGTCTATCTGATCTTGGACTGGAAACTGACACCTTAATTTGACACCTTAATCTTATCTTTGAATTTTGCTGCTGTTTGTATTTTGAAAATTCACAAAGGATAATTAGCTTGATTGAGATTTAAAATGGATTTGAAAAATATTTATTACAAGAAGCCGGACTTTGTTGAAACAGTAAGAATTTTAGATATTTTTTATTTAAAATAACAATAACCGAAAACTACTATTTTAAACTTAAAGACTACCTAGATTTCTCTCTAATGATCTGCCATTAAAATTTTTTTTTTAATTGTAGGCTTCTGGAAATAAAGTAAGCAGAAATACCGTACTTTGTGGTTCTCAAAATATTGGTAAATAATTTATTTTGATTTTTGTTTCTCTACTACTTTATAAATTTCGTAAATTTTTCTAGTAATTAATGGAAAGTCAATAGTTCAAGAAGGAGTAATAATAAGAGGTGATTTGGTAAGTTGTAATATTTATGACACGATTTGTTTTTTTAACAAATGAACTAATTTACTATACCCTAAAATACTAAACCTTGTACAATCTACCTAGTACCTAACCTAGTGAATAATCTGTTAATTAATTTTTAGGCAAGTGTTAGAATTGGTCGACAATGTATAATTGAGAAAGATGTTGTCATCCGTCCACCTTTTAAAAAATTGAGCAAAGGGTACTGAAAAATTAATAAGATTTATTAAAGAGAAATCTTTAATTTTATTGTTATTTTAACGCATTTTTACTTTTTCTTGATAGTGTTGCTTTTTTTCCTCTTCATATTGGTGAAAATGTATTCATAGGAGAAGGATCTGTTGTAGGAGCTGCTGTGATAGGAAGTTATGTATATATTGGCAAAAATTGTGTAATTGTAAGAATGAATTTTATTCACTTTGGATGGAAGTATAATTTGTTTTATAAATAACTTTTGTTAATAGGGTAGAAGATGCGTTTTAAAAGACTGTTGTAGAATTGAAGATAATACAATTATTTCTCCTGAAACTACAGGTAAATTGCTTGAATTTTTAACCCTGATTTCCACTATAAAGTTTAATTCCTACCTATTCCTGAACTTATCCTTACCCGACCCCCATTACCTTCTATACATTTTAAGAATTAGGTTAGAGGATTCTGTATTTATATCTTCCAATTGATTTTGTTACATACCTTCCTCGATTATTTGGTTTATATTTTACTCATTTTTGATTTAATTTTGAAATAGTGCCTACATTTGCTGTTTATGAAGGTATTCCAGGAATGAATTCTAGCGATCAAGTTGATTGCACTCAAGATTTAATGATTGAATACACCCAAAGGTACCACTGTATTGACTGATTCACAATATACTGAGTTAATGACTAATTCTTATCTATTTGTTATTTTTTTTAGCTATTACCAACATTTTTTATCTGATTCCGAAATGCATAAGGGACAAGGATATAATTTGGCTAGTTGATTTGCTCAACTTTTTTTAAGTATTAATACCGTATGTTATTAATTTTTTAACCATTTTTTACCATTTGTTTTGTAAGTATTTATATTAATATATTTACCATTTATTTTCCATTGCTACTTTGGTTTTGTTATGGTATTAAAACCATGTAACAGCATTATTTTATTCAGTCAATTAAGGAATTATAGTACCTACATTTAATAAATGGGGTGTAGACATTTATTTAAATAATACTTTTTGGAGTTAAATAATATAAAAAAATAAATTTAATAAATTGCATTTCGGCTCGCCTCAATTCAACTCATAAGAATAAGATTATGGATTCAATCAAGAGATTTACCCTTTTTATTACATAATAGTCTGTATTTTAAAATGTATCTATTTTAAACTCGGAAAAATGAAATACTAAAATAAGTACATCAACAATCGATATCAATAAATACTTTACTAAATGATATAGGGTACAATCAAGACCAGTAGATTAATTCTATCATTAATCTACTGGTCTTGGTACAATATAATTTGCCCAGTCTTTATATTATAAATCAAAGTACACTTATACCTAATTAGAATTAAAACTAATAAAAGATTATCAATAATAGATCTTTTACTCAAGATTCTTAATAACTTAAGGAATTAAATTAAAGTAGACTAATCCTAAGACACCAGAACTGTCCATAAGGCAGGGTTCAGGGTATTATAACCTAACTATTAGATTCTTAGGATTAGTCCAAAATCGAAAATCATTTTTGCTTTCGAGTTAGCTAGCATTACATTTTTAATTATGTACCTATCTGCCATAATCATAATTTTACTAGGTAATTTACCTAATTTTGCAATTTGGGGAAAAAGCGAGAACGCGATTCATTCAGTGCATTCGAAGCGAGTCGTCCTCTAACCTTAATGGTTAAAAGCATATCGAAGGATATTTCAAAAAAAATACTTCATAAAATTACCAACAAAAATAAAAAAAATTATAATGTTTCATTTGTTTGTGAATTTTTTGAGATTCTGAGAAAAGAGAAACATTTAAATGACCTTTGACCTTTCTTCGAAATCCAGTTTGAACCTTTAGCAAATCTAAAAAATATTTTTGTATTGTGCACGCTGTGAAACATAAGCCTGCCTCTGCCTGGCCTTGCATTGTTAAATTATTCTCAAAAATTATCGATCTCATTCAAATCAAAAATCAGAGAATTTTTCAAGTGTTCATTGTTCTATTCTATTTTTGTTTACAAATTACCTACAAATATATCTGAAAATTTCTAATTCTACGATATTATAAATTGTAGTTAACTTTTTATATTTTATTATGTTGACCTTTTTTTAAGCTTGGACGCGACTGTATTACTAACTTTAAATATCTATTTTTAATTTAATTACATATGCTTAATTTTGGGGACTTTTTTTGTAACAAAAGACAAAAATTAACCCATATGATATGATAAGTAAACAATGACCCTGACGTTGACGAGTTGTCCAATCATAAGAAAATTCATGTAGAATATGGGAAATTGTGTTTCATGTACCGAGCCTGGAGAACCAGGTAATTTATACTCGTACTTGCACTTAATTTATATTATATAGGTAATGTACTTTATGTATTGACAAAATTAAGATTATGATATTTTTATAGATCGTCCAAATTTGACTGTGACTTCATCATATCCAATGGTACGAACAGAAACATCATTTAACGGTAGCAACAGAACCCCGACAAGTTCAACCTTTATTAGTAACAATACTGTACTCGAGTCCTCGTCCAATATGAGTCATCGATCTGAGAAAAAGAATTTCTACTCAAGAATTCCACCATCCTTAGGATTAGGAAGAAGTAAGTTATAATTTATAGACTATACTGTTAGCTTTGACCATGAAATACTGTAAAATTAAGATCATAATTATTTTCTTTTGATTCCCATACTGACCATGAATGAGTAAATGGTTTTAAAATTGAGTTTTTTTTGATAGGTTCCAGTGATAAAAGAAGATCATCTGCTTCTAATAACTCTATAAAGTAAGTACATACCTATTATTGCCTATAGGGTCTATAAGTCTATATAGAGAATATACATTAAAGAATTTAGATATCTTTAACTTTAACCTATTTAATTTTTCTAGGGATAACAATAACGCTTATTCAGAATCTAAAATTTCAACCCTTTTTGACTACTACAAGAGTAAGGATCCTTCCGAAGACATCATAGGAGCTGAAGGGATAGAGAAATTATGTAGAGATCTTGAAGTTAAACCAGAGGATTATAAAGGTAGTGAAAGGGTCAAAAAGTGTACCCTACATATAAAGAATTTAAACTTTAATAATATTTTTTTGTCTTTAGTCTTGGTACTTGCTTGGGTTTTTAAAGCTGATCAAATGTGCATCTTTACTCGCGAGGAATTTTATTGGGGTATGAGAGAATTAAGAACAGACTCAATCAAAGGGATTCAAGCTAGACTTTATGATGTATCAGATGAAACTCTATCAAATTCTCAAAAGTTTAAAGAGTTATATCAATTTGCTTTCAAATTTGGATTAGACACAGAAATTGGACAAAAAGGTAAATTTACAAGTAAAATTAATGTATATTATACAAGTAATTTACAAATAAAATTTTATGTACAACTAATTTTTGAATTTTTTGAAAAGTGTTACCCACCGACATGGGTAAGTCATATGAATAATTTTCAAATAATATATAAACTTTATTAACTGGACATTATTCGTTGTACTTTTTAGCCATATCTTTGTGGAAAGTGGTTTTTTCAAATCCTCAAAAATCACCTCCTATATTAAAAGATTGGATATATTTTCTTGAAAATCATACTCAAATACGGGGAATTCCACGAGATACGTGGAACATGTTTTTACATTTTGTTGACACAGGTACATTTTTACTAAAAAATATAATATACCTAGTTTCTACTATTTTTGTTTGTTCTAATTATAATTTTTCTATCTAATAGTTGGATCTGATCTCAGTGCTTATGATGAAGGTAACCTATTCTATTATTTTTTCATAAATTTGAATTTTTCTAATTTTTCTTTTGACTATTTCCAGATGATGCGTATCCTAGTTTATTTGACGATTTTGTTGAATTTTACAAAAGCGATCAACTGAATCAAGAAGTAAGAAGTACTAGCCCAGTTCATTTAATTAATAATAGTAATGAAAGATCCGAAATCAGTCAAAACCAAAACGATACTTCAGACCAATCTTCTACTCTAAGAAATTTTGCTAACTAAAGCAGTGATTTAAATTACAATTTACATATTTTACTCAAACATATTTTAGGTAAGGCAAAATTATACTAACTATATAAAGATTTCAGATTAGATAGTACGAATACTATAATGCAGAATAGATTACTTTTTTGAACATTAATTTTCATACCTAAAGTTTAGAAATTGGTAAAAATAATTACCAAATTATGAAACTCGAAACAGTTTCAGAATTTGAGTCACCAAGATTTTTTAACTTGCTAGCCATGTATTTGGTAGGTACTGGAATTGAAAATTTTTATTTTTATTCGGAGTCGATTAGAGTAAATGAACCGCCAAACATTTGCTTTTTCGGCCAAATATACATTATTTTATGATACATAAAATTTAAAATATACCTAAGTAGGTATTTATTAAAATTACGATATTAAGCTAGGTAAATGTAAGGAGTAGTAGATAGTATAGGTAAATGTATAAAAAATTAAATGTATATTTAAATAAATGTAATGTGAGGTTAGTGTATTTAAATTGTGAAAATGTGTAATTAGAAATTAGATTATTGTAAAAGCAAAACAACATTCAGTTTATTTTATTTCGCTCATGTTCGTTGAAAAATCTCGGAACCGGAGAAGTTTTATTAATTGCATTTGCTTAAATATTCTAAAAATTTTATCTAAATTGCAATTATTTTTTAAAAAATCAAAAACTAACAATAAGCTAGCACTTTTTGATATTTTTAAGATGCACGTCCACTCAAAAACGCATGGAAATAAGTGATCTAAAAGAATATGCTGTTCTTGAAAGATAGGTAGATTCTTTATTCCCATTCCCACATGCTAAATACGAATAATGTTTAGGATAGATAGTAACAGTAATAGTAGTCCATGTAGGTACTCAACTTGTCTCTAATCATAAAGACCGCTAATATTCTCTGTTTAATTCATTAATATAAGGTTATTAAGGAAAAGGTATTTTATTTACTAAAGGTAATATATACTTTTTATTAAGTTTGAAATTGATTAATTTTCTATTTTTATTACTTACCTATCTTATACATATTTATAATTACAATAATCCTAACAAGCTACTTCCAAACCCTAACTATAGGTATACATATATCTGAATTGAATACCTATATATATATACTACCTAACGAATTTATATAACATACATTTATTTTAAGAATATGTGTTATAGTTAAAAATAATGTTCAAAAATATCGAGTTGTAATTATTCAGGTATGTACTTGTAAAAAAGAAGGGTCACTGTTCTAATTATAAAAAAGATTCATTTTTTTTACTCGACTTTGCTTAGAAAATGACTTGAATCTGAATCTTATTTTATAGAGATAAGAAATTCTTAATTTTCTATGCATCCAATCCAAAATCCAATGATTGAAAAATTTGAATTAGGTACTTTTGCATAAATTAGAACATTTTTACAAGTTCTTTTAATTAAGTTAAGAAACAAAACAAAGGGGTTAACTTTTTTGTATTTTAAACAAGTTTCCTACTCCTACTTATTACTTATTCTAGGTCTTAATTAAGACTGAAATTATTTTCATTATGATTATATGTAGCTGTAATTATTAATTGATATGTAATACTTGTAATATGGTATTTGACCAAATAATTATTTATATAATTTGTATATAACCATTTATCTATTTTATTGATTATTGTAGCACTAAACTATCTTTAATTGTATATCGTATCGTATCATAAACTTTTATCATCATTTATTTAAACGTGTACATACTTATATTATGAATCGTATCGAAAAAAATCGTAATAAAAGTTTACTCAAATAAATTGAGAAGTTTCAGTTTTGAAATAAAAATAAAAATCATAAAGAAATGTATTTAGTATTTACTCAATCGCAATATTTTATTCTTTTATCTTGACTTGTAAGCTTCGCCAGATTTTTAAAATAATAAATAAGTAGTTAAAGTAGGGTACGTACTACCTACGTATATTATGCATATTTCAAGAGAATCGGATTCTTTTATTCTAGAAAACTACGTATCTCAAATCTTATTGTTGGGTTTTCAATGTGGTTTAATAACCAATTTTGTAACACTGACACTTTGCAATTTTTAGAAAATAGAAAGTAAGATGAAAATCAAAAATACAAATTAAATTAATAAAAATTTTGATCAATTTTTATTTTTTACCGTGTGAAAAGTAGGTATCTTTAAAATTTAATACAATATGCCAATATGAATTTTAAATATAGAGTACCCTATATAATATCAATACCAATACTAGGTATATGATTATATGTATAGGTATATTTTAATTTTAAATAATTGGTAAATATAAGTAGTTAATTATAATAATTAACTTAAACAATATTTTGTATTTAACTTTTAACTTAGCACTTAAAAAACTTAGAAAATTTTCGATTACTTTATGATAGGTATAAATATTAATGACTTCGACTGAAAAAAATCAATTAAATAAAAATGGAAAAAGATATTTAGTGTATGTAGGTACACTTTAAAAAAAATCTCTCAACAAATTTTTAATTAAATAGAGAAGATAGGTAGTAGTAGTAGATAATATAAAGCTTTTTCGTTACTTGTAAAAATGTATGGTTTTCAAAATCATATGTCATCAGGAATATTTCCGTTGTCAGATGTTGTAACTTGTCTCCATAATCCATAGTTTTTTCCAACATTTGTTTGCCTAAAATGGTAATGATCAAACATATTTAATAAAGTAGGTAGGGTACAGATAGTTAATAGATTAGATATTATATTCTTTTTCTTTACCATAAGCGTAAAGTTCCATCCTCTGATCCTGAGGCATACAATTCTGTGTCTGGAGAAAATCTAACACAATGAACTGGACCAAAATGTCCTTTGAAAGCTTCTAAAAAAGTGAAATGCAAAATAGTAAAGAAAAGAAAAGGATATTAATATTTAGTAGGTTTGTGTATTTATTAACATGTATAGATTTATATATTTTACCTAATTCAATTCCAGAATTATAATCGTACTTGTAAATTTTAAAGTCTTCACCACCACACACAAATATAGTTTGATCAGGTTTTAAGCTTGCTGTCAAAACTTGTGTTGGTACTTCAAACTCTTTAATTTTGCTTAATCTAAACAGTTGATAGAAAATTAAATATCCAGCATTAGACACCTACTTATTATATATTTATCAAGAAAATTGATGTATTTATATTTTCTTACGTGTCAAAATTTAAGAATGCTACAGTATTTCCGTGTGTGAGAGTTAATATTTGATTCGTGACTGAAACCTCGATATCAGATACGATATTAGGAAAATCAAGTCTTCTTATTTCTTTACCGGAGAGTTTGTCCCAAAGTCTTAATGTTTTATCATCTTTTTAAAATAAATAAATGATAAATAAGTTAATGAAATAGATTAGGTTACAGTAAGGTGTTGTATGATTTATAAATAACGATTAATAAAATTACCGGAAGAGGATATGATAATATTTTCTCCATAAAATTCACAATGTCTTAAGTTCGATTCATGGCCATGGAATTTAATTACTTCTTCTAAATTATTTAAAAAAAGCAAAAGTTATTTGTAATGAAAGATAGAGAGACAAAAAATAAGAATTAGTTTAAAAAATAATTGTACCATCATTGCGATTAAGGTCAAATATCCTTATAATTTTCTCATTACTCCCAGTGACTAATAGATTTCCTTGATTATTGAAAGCCACTGATTTAACAATATGGTTATGCTGGAAGGACTGAACTTCAACTCCGGAGAGAGCATCCCAAATTTTAGCTGTAAAATCAGCTGCACCTAAAAATATAAAACCAAACAACATTAGTCTTTTTACTATCTAAAATTGCCTGTTATTGTTATAAATAACTTGACAAATTATACCTGTAGCAGCTTTATTTCCCACTTTATTCAATGCAACACCCCATACAGCTCCTTTGTGACCTTCAATGTAGTTTATAGATATATATGTATTAGGTTATAGATTATTATAATATTATTATGTAAGTTCTTTCATACCTTCAAATGTCCCAATCCAATCACCTGTATCACCTGTAAAAATCATTAGTAATATTAGCAAATCTCACATCTATATAAGTTTATAATATGTAATAGGCAAAGGTAATATACTGACCTTGTCGTAACATTGGCTTCCCATCTAAAGTTAATAAAATGTCACATTATTAATTACAAGGTAAACTTAAAGAGCACCTAATGAAAGTTCTTTAATTGCTATTTAGAAAATGGTACTTAAAATTACAATATAATTATAGATTACAAGATTAAGTATTTGGGTTTGGGTTACTGACCTTTACAAGCGGAAATGAGGTAGTAGCCGTGGTCAATGATGCCACTAAATGCGAGATGGACCACTGGACGAGTATGGCCATGGCAAGTGAGTGGGGTTTGTCTCATAGAACCACTCATTATTATTATTGTGACAATTAAAAATATAATTACAAAAAAAGTATTTTAAATAGTTAAAAAATCAAAAATTATTATTGCAAAAAAATGAAAATCACTTTCTAAAATAAGCGAGGTTTACTATACTACCCTACTTTTTTTGTAAGTTGTAAAGCTAAAAAGAAAAAGAAAAAACGTAAACGAGATAAAAATACAAAAATTTAATTTTAGCAATAGTTATTAATCATTTAAATAATTCTAACTATTTATTATGGCCTGTTTTAATTAAACAAATTAATTAATTACCCTAATTTCAATATGGGTTTTTAGTTTTTAGTGTTTTTTTTTTCTGAGATGAATTGAAAAAGTAGTTTAGTAAAGGCATAAAAATGCTCGTTTTAGTCTTTCCAAAGAAATGCTTTATTTGTTAACGTTTTCTTGCTGCATTTTGCACACTGCGCCTAGCCTGCTGAATTGAATTCAGCTCTGAAATACCAAGCTTTGACCTCAGGTATATGTAAGTATGATTTCATGTGTCGTTTCTCAGAGCTAAATTCAATTGTTTAATTTAAAAGAGTAAATTATAAATTCATTTCATTCATATGGATGATTCAAAATGGATGATTTGATAATCAAACATAATAATAATACAGAGGTTTTGCAAAGCTGATCATTACTAAGATTATACTATCGCAATGATCATAATCATAATCAGATGATTATCCAAACCTGCGTTTTGCAAAAATTGATTATGATTATGATATGATTATGATATAGGATAATCATAATCAGAATCAGAGACGATAATCAGAATGCAAAACCTCTGAATAATATTTAATTTATACATATACCTACATATTATTACGATAGAACTATAGTGCCCATTATTTTCGTCCGATTCTTCCTTCAAACATTTCATTGCTTGTTATGGATTATGGATTATGGAATAGAAGACTTGGACCAAAATTGACACACTTATATATATATTTAATGTATTATGTAATACATACTACATACTACATACTACATACTGACTATTTATTTTGTTATATTATATTATCAGTGTACAAAAATAGTTAATACAGGATTTGGACTTTGGAATTTGGAAATTTTGGAATAGGAAAAGATCTAATAAATAGGCTTTTAATTTTTAATTTTGAGCTTAATTAATAATTGTATTTGTACCTAATTTTGTGTCAAGAGTCAATGTAGGTAAGTACTTACAGAGTACTTAGTTAGTTAACTTTTCCTACTACTACAAAATATGTAATTTACAAACAATTTAATTTTTAAGTTTTAGTTTTAAGTTTCAAGTTTTAAGTGCCTATATACGAGTATAACTGTATTAGTGTTGAATTTTACAATGTACTTTGTAGCTTTGCAATTGCAACTGAAACTCTGAAAAAATTTACCTATCTTTATTTTGCAATTATGATTTTTACAAATATGAAATAGTCAAATCTGGCAAACTATCTGTATACCCTAATAATACTTACACCTATGTGTTTTATGTTTTTCATTTCTATATGAAATACACATACATAATAATCGTTTGAATTTATTGATCAAAACATGATTTATTTAATTCTTTTCATTCAATGACATCGAATAGCATTGATGTGTGAGATAATAAAATGGCTCATCCATTCCTCTGCCGTCCTTCTGCAAAAGTATAAAAGTTTCTTTAAAATGATAAAATGAGCATATAATTAAGTTAATTAATTAAAAAATAATTTACAGCAGAACATTCGAAATATTGAATATTATTTTGTGTAGCAAACTCATGAGCCATTTTAGACGAGACTGTTCTTTGATCTTCTAGATCAGTCTTATTGCCAATAAGAACACCTGGAAATTTTTCCTGTTGAAATGTTGATGATTTTGCCAATTCAAGCCAAGCTAATGCATTCGTCAAAGAATTTTGAGAAGTTATATCGAACACGACAGCCACAGCGTTCAGTTTCTCCCACTTTATAATTTATAGCAAAAATAAAATAAGATTTATTATGTAAATGGTAATGAATAGACTGACTATGACATGACTAATATTTTTGCAGATACTGGATAAGATAACACAAGAGAATTCTCCATCATCAACTTTTTATTTAAAGGATAAAAACAGACACGAATGACATGATGATTTAACTGTTCAGACAATCTAGATATTTTATCAAGTGAAGAGTTTTTAAAAAATTATATTTGAGCAGTAGCATAGATTTGTAATATGTCCATCCTATAAATTATACAAATATTTATAATGTGATGGTGAAAGCACTACTGCCAAACATAAGTACTACTCCGTATTACAGATATTATTACTTACAATAATAGATATCCTATATATTACTATGAACAATTTGTCAAAGATATTAGATTTCTTTTATCAAAAAAAGAACAACCATACAAGTAAAGATACTTTTGAATAAGAAAAATAAGTGGAAAATAAAATGCTTAAATTTTCTATTGTAATATTGGAGAATATTATGTTGCTAAAAATCTTGAAAATTAACATTCTGAAATGGGATCTAATTAAACTGTCAAATAATTTACTGAAACGAGCAAATAATTTCCTTAATTGTCAAATTG
>JAQIXA010003217.1:0-14745 GCA_034699045.1 Nanhermannia cf. coronata Gr-Ori-00579
TACAAAAACTCTCCATCTTTGTGAAATTTTGACTCTATTCGCTGATATCTTTCAATGAAATGTTTAGATTAGGTTAGCTTAGAGGTTAGGTTAAAAGTTAAGTTAAATCAATTCCCTTAAATAATTATTTTTTAATTTTTAAATCTGCGAAGGAGGGGATTTTTAAAATTTTTAATTTTCTTTATTGATATATTTTGTGATGACCCCTTTATGGTCATTATATGTAGTGTATCCTACAAAAATTGGCCAAATTGCCGCCTATTTAGGCTATTTTAGCAAATTTTTTTTGGCAATTTTCTGGTAACCAAAAAAATCCTTGAGAAAATCCTTCATTTTCAGCTCCTAATAAGTCGATTTTTCCTAAAAAAACAATTATAATGAGTATCCTGAATATCCTTATGCTAATAACTAATAATGAATGTAGCTTTTTTTAGCGAGAAGTTTTAAAAATTCAATTATTCACATATTTATGGTAGAATTTATGGTAGTATTTATGGTAGAACTAGTTAGGTATATTTATGGTAGAATAGTGATTTATTCAAATCAAAAAAATCTCAATAATATGCTGTTACAAAACAAAACAAAATTTACTTTGTAGTTTGAACAATATGATACAGATTACAATTTATAGTCTAACGATTATAGTTTACTTATTTACTATTTTAGTTTAAAACTTTTAGGTGTTTATTGAGGTTTTTAGTGGTAGGGAAAGGTCCAACTATTGAAGTAGCATTTCCAGCTTGAATTATTATAAGGCTTAAATGTTGTTTCAAGAATTCTTTAGCTCGGCTTTCTCCGAACTAAACTACCTATATTTTATTTATAAAATTATCTTTCATTCCGAGAGTACTTGTGTGCTAAATTTTTGTATTATTATTATACTTAACATTAGATACCCTACTTTATTATGCCTTTTTTGATGATATGATAATTAGCTTCATAAATAGGGTACTCTTCTTTTTTATACTCAAGTAGATTCCTATCTAGATCCTATCTAATCTAGGTCTAATAAATTTTGTTTATAAATCGATTTTTTGTATAATAAGTATAGTGTGAGAAATTCAATGATTTTATTTTTATTTAGTTCGAAATTTGATTTTGATTGGAATTATTATAATTGAATATTTGGTATTTAGGTAACTACAGAATTAATTGACAGTTGAAAGTTTGTGCTCAGTCTGCTTACTGCTTAACCGTGATAATGTCCATGGCCTAAAAATCGATTTAAAATTAGTAAATTTTTTTAAAGGAGAATAGATTATGGGGCAAAAGTATCAGTATCTCGTTGGATTTTTTTAATTTTTGGATATGTTGTTTTGGAGTTCGAAGAGTACCTAGATCGTTTTACCTCAAGGTCCCAATTTTTTAAACCCATCAAATCAACATCAACATATTTTCAAAAATAAATTTATAGATGAAAATTTTGAGATATCCAAAAATTCCAACGAGATACTCTGCTCTTAATTACCATGACCGCCCCATCCACCACCCCAACCTCCACCATGACCCCACCCTCCGTGTCCATGTCCATAACCCCATGGTTCCGGTTCTGGTTCAGGCAATGCCATAGTAATACTTGCAATTGCAAGAACAACGAGTAAAAGTGCAATCTATATAAAAAATTAAGACATTTTAATTAGGTAACTAATAATATGTATGCCTCAAGTAGATACTTCTTTTAAACATAGTTCTATAAAAACCAGTTATAGATTCGAGATTTGAATTTGGATTTGGCTTTTATGAATATGTTTTATAATCAAATTCATGGTTTCAAATATTCAAAAAGATTTTTTTAAATTGTAAAAATTGAATGAATAAAACAAATTTCCTTTGAGAAACAAACTTGTGGTATATATACCCTACTATTATATTTGTATAAAAATGAAAAGTTTAAATCAAAATTAGAAAATTTCAATTAGTTTTGAATGGATTTTCAAAAAAAAATTCTAAGTTTAATAAGATTAATTTAATAATTATGAATATTGTAAAGTAATTAATGGCACTATAAATGTTGATAAATAGGTAGGTAGAGTATTTTGAATAAAATGAATGACTTACAAGATAATTCATCTTGGATTTTTGAACTTGAAGTTTTCAACTAAAATTTTTTCTTGAATAGTAGTTTGAAGTATGAATGTGATTGAAAATTTCTAACTCTTTTATACTAAATTTATATCTTCACAAATGACATAAAACCTAATTAACAAAGCTGATTAAAAATCTAAATGGTTAAAAACAAAGTCTTTCCAAAAT
Organism: Nanhermannia cf. coronata Gr-Ori-00579; assembly: GCA_034699045.1. Taxonomy (NCBI): domain Eukaryota; kingdom Metazoa; phylum Arthropoda; class Arachnida; order Sarcoptiformes; family Nanhermanniidae; genus Nanhermannia; species Nanhermannia cf. coronata Gr-Ori-00579. The sequence continues at coordinate 2,254 of JAQIXA010003217.1, forward strand.
AATTATATTCTTATGTTTAGAAGCTAATATTACAGTGATATATTAAAATAAATAATAATCTTCTAATGAGCCTACGTAATAAGTAATAAGACAACATTGATTGTACTAGGTAGTTACTCAAATACTGATTTAGGTAGGGTATTAAGAGTAGTAGGTTCACTAATCATATAGGTTATTGATCAGTATTTTATTTTATTACTAATGTTGTACAGATAGTAACAAAATAAAAATAACTAATTAGTAAATATACGATAGTAAAAGTTGACCAAACAAACATTTATAATCACTGAAAATTGTTAATCATAATAATAATAATACGATAATTAGTCAAAAAAAATCAAATTCTTGGGCTATTTTATAGATTACCCATTCCAAATACACAGATACAAAGTAGATACATAAGGTTAAACAGTATAATGTGTAATTAATAACTTTACCAGACCAGGACCAGGAACCTTATATCTTTTAAATATACTTATTCTTTAAGTAGTAGGTAGGTGCATTTTGAACTTCAGATTAGATATAATTAATGAATTACATAAATTATCCTAAATTAGTTTATTTTAGTGCTAGAGAGTTACAAATTAATCGAAAAAAAGCGCAAGAATAGAAATGTATCGATATTAAGTTATTTAAAGTGCTAAAAAAATATATTACTTGTCGTTAGTTTTAATTGTATTTGGACAAGTAATTCTAAAAAATATCATTGAGGCACGGAATTTGAGACCATGTATGTGCGTATGTGTGTTTCAAGAAATGTCTTTATTTTATTAATCTCTTAAGGGACATCATTCGACGCCTTCGAAAACTATATTGCTTCCTGATAATCTTCGTCTTCGAGGCAAAAAGCACGTTTCGATTTCTGCCAAGTAAAAGTACTCGTACCCATCTATTATCTGTATTTCTCCCGAAAGTATTCATCAAAAATCCTAAATTTTAAAAGCTATATAAGTACCCTACTAGTTAAATAATTTGTGCATGATTTTGTATTATATAATAAGTAGTACTCGTAGATAGTGTCCAAATTATTAATTTTTAAAATTTGAAACTCTTAAATTTGATTGAAGTCTTTTAAATTCAGATTTTTAAGCTTATTTTCTTAAAAAAATTTTCACATTTTTTCCTTTTCATAAAAATTGAATATTTTTCATACTAATTGTAGTAGGATACTTTTTAGCAAGAAAAATTTGATTCTGACCAAAACATTTCTTTGCTTGTAAGTACATGTATACAATTTCTATCACCATAATAGCTATTACACAATTCCCCAAATCATTTCATTTATTCCCCGAAAATCGGTTAGTGTTTTTATCAGGGATAATAATAATATAATGTATTAACATCTAACCCCGGGTTATTCAATGTACTTAAGAAGGATAATTAAATGAACTCTGAATCCAAATCTGGAGGATGAGATAAGATAAATATTTTACTTTACTTTTAAAGGCTTTCAAACTAATAATTTTAATGGAGGGGGGATAAAGCTCTCTCTGAATCTGGATAATAATGTTAGCATAAAAGATAATACCACTGTAATTGGATTGAAATTCTAAACCTTTGACATCATTTTGGCTTACTAATCGATTTTTCAATATTTTTATTAAAACTTTTGAAATCCTTCAGTATTTGTCAAATATTCGAGAATCAATATAAAATACTTTAGAAATTTTTGTAGATGGATGTAAACCATAAGACCACTTCAAAAGGATATAAAAAAATCATAAAATTCCATAAAATACTAGAAATAAAATTTTTCCATCAAATTCTTAAAATAGCCTTTTATGTAGCTTTACCCCTGTAATAAAATTCCGGCTAAAATTCTTGAAAAATTGGACAAAAAAGAATCTTTTCGAGTAAAAATTGATCTTGGATATCGACATAGTCGAAAAATTGACACTTTTGTAAAAAAAATGGACTTTAAAACCTGAAATATTTTCAATTTTAGTCTAAATTCTTAGGAATTTTTTTTAGAATTCCTATATATGTAGAGTGTCTACATATCTGTATTGTAGAATATAATAGTATTAAGGTGTACTGTAGAAAGTTGAAGGAAGTGTTAGGTTAAATAATAAATATCCAAAGCATTTCCTCTGACAAGAGTCATTAGCAAAAAAAGTTTTCCCCCTTTTTTTGCTCAAATCTGAGCTTGAATTTCGACCTGTCAGTAGTCAGCAGGGTACTTTTGCCTTCTGGGACAAAAAAAAAGAGGAGTAAATGTTATGTAATTTTGTGTTTGTTTGCTCACAAAAGTTAGATTTAAGCGTCTCTTCTGGCTTTCTATTTTTCATCGAGATTATGATATGAGACAATGATGAGGATAAGAACAACTCTTTCTTAAACAAGTAAAGAAACAATCAGGATACAAGATAAAGAAAAAAAATTAGTGTAAGAATATTTGTTTAAATTCTCTATCTATTAATTAAATTAGAAAACATATTAAGTTACTAATATTTAAAAATTGCAGATTGTCTGAGTCTTGATAGTTTGTGGCAATAAATAAATGATACTTGTAGATTGAAAATTTTAATTAGGTATATCCTTATTTGAGTTGCTCTTTGGTTCGTTTACTTGTAGGTAAAAAAAACTCATATTTATAAAAAAGATATTTATAAACCTCAGTCAGTCAGAGGGAGAAAGTACCACTCTACTCTAGGTAGGGTACTATTCTCATGAAATTCTTATGAGCTCTACAGATATTGACTCAAGATCAGTAATAATAGTAGCTACTACACAATATGCAATGGTTTCTAGCCATTATGTTAAAAAGTGACAGTTTGAGCGAGAAACAACACACCGAACGAATCTCGAAATGAGCTCATAAAAATGTGTAAAAAAGCATCATTTTGAATGACACAAATCTCGAGTACCCTACCCCACACTCATCCCCAACTGATGTTGACAATTTTTTTATTCACTTTATCTCGAGGGATTTATCCTTGGTTCATACTCAATTACTTACATACCCTACTTACATATTATTATATTCTGCGTATGCCTGCTAGCATCAGTAGGTAGGTACTAGGTATTACTAATAGTAAAAATAAGGTCCTGAATATGAGAAATTGATGGTAATAAAATATAGAGAGTCAAATTGGACGCATTAGAGATCACTTTTTTAAGGATTTATAGATATTTTAAGCCTCCACCAAGTACATTATACTTTGTAATGTGTAATCATTATGCGAAAGTAGACAGGTTGACAAATGTTACATGAAGAAAAAAACCTTTTAAACCATCCTGGAATCCTGGAGAATAATGTAAAAGTAGCATATGTGTTTTATTTTACATTCTAATCGGCTTTTTTAGTACAAGAGTATTAGTATGATACATCATATTGTCTTTTCAAAACTCCCCTGATCATTATTACATTCTTGTTGTTCTTGTACAAATTGTGACAGTGAATAAAAATGAGCAATTTTTCAAAAAAAAGTGTACAATATTCCCTCGAGTGATGCTCATATCAGTAGGTACTCATACTCATATGAAAGTCAAATGTATTCAGTCATTTCTATTTTTTTGAAAAGTTCAAAAAAGTACATCTACTATTCTGTAGTAGAATAGAAGCAAAAGTTTTTCCATTAAAACTTTATGAATCACAAAAACCTTATTTTGCAATTTTATTACTACTTGGGTTTGGTTCTTTAAAAATTCTATTATTGTTATTGTGGGGAAACCAATCAGATACTAAAGATGCCTTACAAAGTTTGGTTTTTTCATTAGATCTTGAATCTTGAGTTTTTGAGAATTATTTATCACAGTATCAGCATTAATTTACTTTGGTATTAATGATCTACCAGTATCATTGGGGGGAATGAAAGGTGAAGTTTATTAATGAACGAATGATCGAAAAAATAAGGACAACTGACTTTTATTGTCTATCAGGGCTGTCTTGCAAGTGTCAGGTTTGTAAGAAATCCAGGTTTTGGTCATTTTACAGATTCTTGATACAATTTTATTCGATTTTTTATTAGGATAATGGATCAATACTGATTTAAAGTGAATATTTTGAAATTTATTTTAAAAGTTTTTAGATATTTCTAGACTTTTTAAATCAAAAAATTAAAAAACGTGTTATAAAAACCCTGATGAAAGCTACATTAGATAGATAGTTTAAGAGTAAGAAAAATGAACCCTAAAAGAAAGACAAGATCAAATTCAGAGGGGAAGCATGGTGAAGTAATTAGATGAAATTAGGTGTCGAAAAATCAGGGTCGAAAAAGTGTAAGATTTAAGTATCCTTTTTATAAAATTGATGGCAATTTTCCCCCTCCCTGCCTTTTTGTAAAATTACAAAATCACGAGCACTTTTCAAGCTATCTGGAATACAAAAGGATGGGCTCTCATTAACTTTAAAAGAGTTTATAAAATGATTCTATTCCACCTAGTACCATATTAGTACTTGTACTTGTAACTTGTAATACAACTATTTCTTAGTACCTAGTACCTAATATTAGTAGATAGTACAGGGCTATTAGCAGTTCTATTAAGGAATCTCGTGTTTCACAAAAGTGATCATTTCTTCCTCCTACTCATTCTAGAATTTGAAATTTGAACTTGAGATACTTTTACACTTTTCAAGTCTCTAAAATACTTTTCACTATGTATTTATAGAAAGGTAAGTTACACAAAAAAAGGGAGAAAACTTTTGCACCATTTATAGTACACAGTGCACTTACCATACTTCATATATTCGTAACTTTTATCTACTACTTACTAAAAAAAAGTTTTTACAACCATTAGCTGACTTTTTCCTTGACTTTAAACTTTACACTTGAATAACTGTCATTATATCGAGAGAGAAAGCTAAAAAAATCACATTTTCTTAAATTTTTTTGCATAATCAACGTATTGAAAAAACCTCAAAATTCTGATTCTGATATCAAATAATCAGCCTTATATTTATATATCAAAATTGACAAATTCAGATAATACAGAATATGGCAGTATATTAATTCAATTAAAAAGCTCTAAAAGAACGAGTATAACATCAATGCAAGAGTACCCTACCCTACTAAAGACTAAAGATAAGTTATTGTATTTTATACATACGCCTACTTACCATTAGAACTTAAATAGTCAAAATATATTTAGATCAAAGTCACCTTTCTAAAGTAAATATACAATTTACCTTATAGGTAAGGTAGAGAATTTCAATATCAAAATTAGAAAAAATAAATTTTTTAAATTTTAAACTTTAAAAATACTACTGTATAGATACAGGTACTAATATTGGACAAATTTTTGTTAGCCTAATAATAAGTAAAATTGGTGCTTTTTTCGCTACTTTTTTGAATGGTAAAAGGTGAGTCTTTGGGGGCCTTCGGTCTTTACAACCAAAGCGATAAACATCGATTCTCCGATTCACACTTTTCTCCAGCATGAGATCTTCCAGGTCTTAAAGGACCTTTGAGACCATCCCATTTTATTCTTTTAGTTTTCCAAAATACACTTCAATAGAACTGAAGCTTATACCTAAGGTACCTGGGCCTGTTGGGAAATTTGAGCCTTCTTTTTGATAGTAAAGTAAAAGTCATACAAGTCGAGTCATTCGTTTCCATTTCGGTGCTTTCAAATTTTACCTCACCTCTATAGTATACTAGTAGGTACTATACTAAATACACAGTAGTAGTGAAGCTAAGAAAGATTGTAAATGTTTTTATATACCTACCTACCAAGGGTATGTGTGTAACTATTTAGATTTAGAATTTAGAAGCTGGGATAATTTCCAACTCGGGTGGAAAAACCTTTTAAAACTGAAATTAATTAATCCCTTAGAGCGAATTCTTACTAGAAATTTCTCCACTGGTAAAAATACCTACCTACCTAACTTAAGATTGGATTTTATTATTGCGGACTAATTAGAACTTTTAGTTTTATTTTTAGTTTACTCAACTTTTTGCCTTTTCTTGCATACTTTTACATTTTAAGGTTTTTTCCATTTTACTGGGTAAAATATACCTTGTATACTTTTGGAAATTGTCATGTTGATGGAAGGAAGGGCAAGGTAGTTAAAATTTAATTACTGACTTGAGTCAGCCTGCAAGTCTTAAGCTCGTCACATGCTTAATTGAAATAGACGTCCTGAAATTGAACATTGTTTTTCGAAATATGTATGTAGGTACACAAATAAATAAAACAATACTTACTACACTTAATACCTACTGCACTTGAAGGTACGTATTGTATGTTGGGGTTCTTTTACGAATTAGATACGATAGATTTCGGTCATTCAATCAAATACCTAAATAACAAAAAGCCTAAATATAATAGGCACTTTACTCTACTCGTACCTTATTTGTATACTAAAGTAAGAATGAAAAATTCTAATATTATACTGTAGTTTAAGATTTGTGAGAAAATTAGGCCAAAAAATTGTGATTTCTTATGCAAATCGGACAAAATTAGTAATTTGAAATTAGATAGGTATTTGATAAGTAAAAAGTCTTGAAAAATGATGTGAAACACGTGTAAATACGGAGTACCCTACAGTTTAGAGTATTAAGTACCCTACCTAATAAATCCTAAATATTGAAACTTTCTATATAAATATCGTAAAAAAATTTGAATTTTATCAAATTGACTGCAAGTGTACTATTATATTTAAAATTTTGATTTTGCTTTTGCTTTTAGTTTTACCATTAGTGATTTTTGTAATGCTAAAAAACGAATTTGAGAATGCCAGTATTTAATTTAAAATCTAGTTATTAACTCATCTGTTCTGTCTAATTAAAAGACAGATAAAATCAAGATTTTCTCATATTTCAATCATTTATCTAAAATAGAAACGCTCAAAATAAAAGTGATTTATAAACTTTGACTACCCCTACTATGATATTTTGAATAGCTTCTTACTTGAATATGTAAATAGAGACAAACATGGTGATCCTGTCAACGAGGAGAATTCTTCTCCTCGTCTCTACTAATTAACAAGGAAATACAATTAGTTAAATTAGCTCTGCTCTTAAGTCTACACTTTTGTTCAACAAAATCAAACAAAATCTTCAAAATATCCCATGTATGTATCGTCATTGTTCCAGTCAAATCCAGTATCCAAATCCAGTGGGTGGAAATGTATTCAATTGAAATTTTGAATTTAATTCTAATTCTATTTGTATTTGCTTTGTAGCTTTCACTGACTTTGTCTCGTCTCGTGTCATGTTTGTTTTTACGTTGACTTGACTTTTGGATTATTTTGAAAGAGAAAAGTCTCTTTGCATGTTTGTTATTTACATTTTATTCGAATGTTGATGTTATTTCATTCAAAGTACATACGAGTACTATTGTACCTTACTATGTATGTAAAGGATAAAAAGCTTTTTTAAAAGATACTTCTATCTGAAGTCCAATATGCTTCAAGTAATTTCACGTGGGCTCTTACCCAGAACCAGAACTCAAGTCTTCTGATAAAATGAAATAAAATAAAATAAAATAAATACAAATATTCATAATATAAGTTAAGTAGATAGGTAGGTATTTACTCTAGACTAAGGTTAAGGCTAACTACAAGTAGTAGATACTTGTATGTAGGCATGTATAAAAGCTTATTTCCAATCGTATTTACACTTTTGAGAATTTCAATTGGACTCGAAAATTGTTCCCTATTTGACTCATATTACCAGAGATATTCTGTATATCTTTATAGGTAGGTAGGTAAGTAGGTAGGTATGTACGGAGTATTTGAAAAAAGTTTTCATTTGGGAAATATACCGATCTGAATGATTGGACTCTGAGGATCGGGTGTTAATATAATAAAAATAAAAAGATATAATTTGCCTACAAGCAAGGTTACACAACTTTAAAGAACACTTTTTGTTAGAAATCTCGAAAATCTCAATTTACAAGAATTTCTATAATATAAATAGGGTGTGCAATTACATTTACAATCGTCTATCGGCATTTGATTTCAGTTTTAAAATTTCAAATGTTGACCTCAAAAGTACTAATCGTAAATACATGTTAAGATAACGGCTAAAGTAAATTTTATGAGATAAATTGAAGAATATAATGTTAATTGTTAATATTCATAATATAAGGAATATTTAGTACTACTCCTAAGGTACCTAGTTTATTTTTCCTGAGTCAGCGATTGGTTTACTTGCAAGTACATACTTGCTAAAGTGTATGTAAAATGAGTCGCTTTTATTCAATTCCCCTGCCTTTCCGTGCTAAAAATGAATTGGATCCAATGAATATCAAAGGGTTGAGATGAGATGGTTTGAATTTTTATTCTATTCTTCCATTTACCTTTAGGTATACAACTATGTACTAGGTATTTACTATCTCAAAACTACTAGTAAGTACTACGTAGTAGTAATCTGTAGATAGTAAGTAAAAATAGTGGATAAACTTTTCTATATGGGGAAGCAATAAAATAAATTTAGGTGAAATAAAGTAAGCCTCATCCAATCCAAGTCTACAAGTCTAAATGGATAAGTATATGTAAGTACTAGTACTATACTATAAGACCCAATAGGTAGTAAAAGGGTAAATTTGCTAGATTCATAAAATTCGTAAAAAGCTTGGAAAAACTTGAACTTTGGCTTCACAACCTCACTCGGGTACAATTTGGAAGAACCACAGGCTTACAAAATTTCGAGCTTTTTTTAAAAAGAAAGTTGGGGGAAAAGTTTTTGCATTTTTTACAAACAAATAAGAAGCAAAAGGAATGATATTTATTACACTATTTTTCAGTCAAGACAATATTACCCTTTTAAAACAAAAACTGCAAATATATGCAGATGATGGTGTCGTGTAAAAACTTGTGTATTTTTGTATATTCTAATGGGGTTTCTTATGGAATCACTACCTGAGTTGGAATATTTTTTATAGAGTAAAAAAATTTAAATGTGATATCATTGCAAATGGTTTTAAATAAAAGAGTTTTCAACCGTGGCCAATATTTTATTCTTTTTTACAATACATAGTACAAGTAAGTAGGTACTATCCCATATTACTATGTAAGTACAAAAAAATATTATCTTGACTAGATTCTAGTCTTTCCTATTGTTGTAAAAGGTTACAAAATACGATGTAAAAGTAAAGGCAACTGAACCGAGAAACCAACTATCCGTGAATTTCCTATTTTTTTAAACCTGCAAAAAATTTCAAATGAACTTAAATGACTTCCAATGATATCTAATAGTACTTACTAATCCTACAAATAAAGTGAAAAAAGTTATCTGCTGCCTGCTGTCCGATTTTGGCTTTAAAAATACATGAAAAATATGCCAAAATTTACGGATTTTAGCCAATCTGTCTAGATACTAGCCTACTTTGTTGGAAGAATCTTCAAATACATATCTGTATTCAAAAACATAAAATTTGGTAATATCTCATAGGAATTTTCTAATAAGCCTGACATAACATCATGAATATTCAATAGGAATTTAATATTTTTTATTAAATTTATATATTTAAACAAGTGCTATTGTATTGTGCATTGTGCACACTATAAACATTTTTTTTCCATCTAAAAACATATTTTTGTGCTTTTATGATTCTTTATATCAATGAAAATATAAAATTTTGATAATTTTTTGAAAAAAACCTATCATCAAAATGCTGTTCGGGTATTACATATAGCATTTTTAAGCCCAATTTAATCCTTCCAGTTGTAGTAACTAACAAATAAATTTCTAACGATAAATCAGTTTTTGGTTGATTTTTTCGAGATTTTTAGAGGCCGAAGAACTCACTGTTTGTCTTCAATTGGATTAGACTTAAGTATAAGGATAATGGGTCCTATATCCCCTCATTATTATTCGCAAAGCGATTTTCTTGACAGAAGAAAGTACAAAAACTTTCAGTTCCCGATCATCCCTTTATTTCTATTTTACTTCTAACAATAAGCATTAGTCGAGGCTGGATTTAAACTATAGATTTATACAGATGCAGGGTGCTTTTGCTTTTGTATACCCTACTATACCCTACATAGAAGACATTAGGTTCAAACAGTACGAAAAAAAGAGAAAAAGTCCAAAATCTAAATCCAAAGATCCAATAAAATATTTCGAAATCAAAGTCAAAAAATTTTTTTATAGAAACCATTACCTATAGGTACTGCAATAAATAGTAGAAAGTAAAGAAAAATGTCGCAAAGGATTTTTGAAATTAAAAAGATCAAACAAAACATTTAAAAAAATAAAGATAAAATAAAAATAAAATAAAATAAAAGCTTATCTAAAGGAGTCTAAATAATTACTAATCGTAAGATTGCTTTCACTAAAAATTCGATTTTATCTTTTTAGCATAATACAAGAACAAGTACACAAAAAAAGTTCACAAAAGTGATAGAATTATTGGGTAGTTTACAGTACTTAGGATTAGTAGTTAGAAAGAGCTACAATGATAAGACCTGTAGAAAGTAACTACTGGATACCTACTACCTAGATACTTGTTTAGGTAAATCAAGCACCTATATCCAATAATCTCTAAACTTGAATTATATTGATCAAAATAGATCATTATTCATTTATTTGTCTAGTCAAATCAAAATCAAATCAAAATAATTAGTCGATTTATCCAATACCGATACATATAGGTTTCTTTTCTGATATATCATGTAGAAGTATCAGTAATTGTAATTGTATAGAATTATAGCATTCTTGTGTTTAAGAGTATTTGATTAGTTGAGAAAATGTCTCTTATAATCATCATCTTCAACTCGAGTGATTTCCAGTTAGTCTTTATTTTAGGTTTTGAAAATGTCAGGACAAGGAAAATAAAATAAAATAAGTTGATATGACTTGAAATCTTCCACATGGAATGGACTTGAGGTTGAATTTGAAGGACAATCAAAGAGACATTGGACTACAGGATTCTCCAGGGAATTGATTCAGTATTACCTAAGTACTATCTTATGTAGTATGTAGTATGTAGTTGTAATTGTAATAATAGTAGTATTGGTTGTAATACTTGATAGAGTATATTTATCTATGGTATATAAAGAAATATAGTAGGTACTTTTTGTCGATCAGAATGACCATTTTGACTTTGACTCTGTGCGAATGGAAAATTCGAGTTTTTTCTAAAAAAAAATACATTTACTTACTAGGCAGGTATATTCCCTTCCCGAACCAATTGTATTATAATATCAGATCAGTAGTAGTAGTAGGTACTTGTACTTACTACTACTTTAGTGTTGAGGAGTTGTGGTTGAAAAAGACAATTCCAATTTCGATAATAAAGTAATTTCGAAAATAAAATAGTAACTGACGGGACATAGAAGTCAGTTTTGATTTTGACTGCATTTCAACTTGAAAGACATTCAACGTATCCGTAATTTTGTTCGAATTTCGAATTTCGAACTAGCCACACTATTTTATATTATTACCATATTATTATGTGAAAAAATCTAGTATAATTTTATTGACTCAAATAAAAAGCTTGGGTAGTGTAACACTACTAGTGTTAGTGTCAAAAATCAAGGTACATTGACTGCTAATAACTATATTTATTCTTACCTAGGCAAGTCAGCATAATATGAGATTGATCAAAGCTTTTTTAATTTACTTAAGTCCTAAACTTTCTACTTCTTTAAGATGCTATATTAATATTATCAATGTATTTACTTAATTTATTAGGTACGTACGATACGAGTATGTATTAAGTTTTTTATAAATACTTAATTACCCTTATCTAAAAGAAACAAGCCAAAATTTTCAATTCTTTTATTCTAAAGATAAGTCAAATAATACTAGGTACCCTGCTTTATTCTAAATCTACCTCTCTATCTGAATTTTCTATTTCTATTCTAAATACCTAGTATCTATAAATTCCTAGTCCTATCTACTTATGTATGAAATAAGTACATATATTATGAAAAAATCCTATCCCGATTCTATTCTTTCTAAACTAATCCTAAAGTTCTAAATAGATACTTAAATGCTAAGAAAATAATAAACAAACTACAAGAAAACGTATCATTTTTGAGTAAAATAATATAATTTTTTTTAAAGATAAGAACATGTTTATTTCGTCGATTAAAAAGTCATTTGGTTAATTATTACAAGGGTTTTAATATTGGATTAAAATGTTAAAAAAACTAAAAAATTACAATTAAAATATAACATCATTGACAAGACAAAAAAATTGATAATTAAAAGCTAATTAAAATGAACTAAAATTACAAATTGATTAAAATAAAACATTCAAAATAAAAGAGATAAAAATTTATATAATTTAAAATTGTGAGCTAATGACTAATGATTAAAATAATTGACACGATAAATTAAAACTAGATAAAATTAAGTCGAGGTTGCATTGAGTAACCCAGGTTCAGAATTAATAGGTTGATTGAAGATCCATCCATTACAGGTAGAAAAGTTTATCAGCCAGGTTTTCGCTCGATGAAGCTCCGATTGCAAGACCAGTGAGATTGGCCAGCTTATGTGCATATTGACAGGGGGCTGGTACGGCGACAGTTCCAGACCAATTGTAGTAAAGATGACACAGCTTGAATGAGAGTTGCTGAAGACGTCCAGGGTCCATTTT